>CM023487.1:103771500-103834256 GCA_013339685.2 Hyalomma asiaticum | reverse complement strand
AGTTGTACTTTCTTGGCATCATTGAATCTATCATTTCCTTCATTATGGACGCTCGATGCTGTGCTTGAAAGAACCGCAATGAGCGTCTCAAACCAAAGGCAGTTAGGAGATACTTCATGGTGATTAGAAGAGCAGATATCATGAAGTTAGAGGTTTTTTGTCATCGGGAATGTACTCACGAGCGAGGAGATTGCTCCATAATTAAATAAGCAAAGATCATTGCAGATGTATTCGTATCTGCACTTACCTGTAACAGTAAAACATTTCAGCGTGTAGGTGAAAAGTATATCTTAGGCTGGTGCAAATCATTACAAAAAAAAAAGGAAATAGACAAAGCAGGAAAGTAAAAAAGAAACGCGTGATAACATTCGCAAGGCACGGATAGGTATCACATATGCTGAAAAGACACAAAGTGCGTTTAGAACGTGCAGGCCACATTTCGACATCCCCATTACATAGTTTCCTGCATTGTAAAAAATAACTCATAGCTCACCTATGAGAAAGTATACGTGTAAACAATTTTGTTTTCTTATTTTCCTGAGCGCTAGGGAAATGACAAGGTGAGTTTGTGATGATCCGTCACTATTGCTGTGGATTTGCTCCTTTGAAGAGCGCAAAGCATAATATAATGTGAAGGTAGTGAATTCGCGTGGACGCGAGAACCTTCCACGGACAAATATGTTTCTGACTGTGTGACAAATGTGTTCGGCTTTAACTTTTGTTTGCGGATGTAGCGACTTCAAACTGGTGATGGAGGTACAGGAAAATATTTATGACATGATAGCTGTCGTTGCACTACAACTGTAGTGCTGTCACGATGTTGCAGCCCTCGTAGCAATGTAAAGTAACTGTTTGAAGAGGATGTGAATTTTCTGTGGATTAGTAAGGTGCATGAACTTACACCGAAACACATGTGTGTAACGCTACAAACGTTTGTTTTACGGCTTGTATTATATTCGTCACCTCGCACAACGACCTTACTTTCCGTAGTGCATGCATAAGCGAAATATATGTATTTATTGATGTATTTTTGCTTGTAAATTATTATTAAAGCACATATTAAAAAGAAATTCAGAGATTTAATTTAGATGTATTCAAAGCCACTCTTGAGCGAAGTATGTTATGAAACGGTCTTACGCAAAGTTTTCTCATGCGAACTTTTAGATACCCCTAATTTAGTTCAGCCTTCGCTTGCATGCCGCTAAAGCCAAAACTGTAATTTTCTGCTACAAAGCTTGGATCTCAAATTTCACCGTGTTCTCAAATTTTCTTTGTCACTAATCGTCTGTCACCCTATACATCGCATGCATATGCTAAAGCAGAGCCGATGAACGTCTTGAAGAGGGCCTCTACTACCATAATGAAACGTACTGCATTGCCCTGTAAAACCTCAGTTAATATTCTCGCAATTTCAATTAAGTGATTCTCATTAGATACTTTTGGAAAACATAAGAAACGTGCTTTTGGAGCGGTAGTATATCGCAAAGCGGAAGCAGCATGCGCTTGTTCTATTGCAATTTCTAGCTCCAACGCCCCATTCCACGCTCAGTCGCACTCTAATGGAGCTTCCCCGAATCTCCTTACGGGCGCATTTAATAACATTTTTCAGTTATGACGCGTGCCTCAGAACTGCATGGCCTGCGCCACTCCGATGCCTTCATTCGGGTGGGGACGCTCTTAAGGAACGCTGCCGTCGCTATATCAAACATCCCCGTCAGCTTCATGCTGAGGAAAAGTATCGAAAGACCTTAGGTTTACACGTGCTAGGAAAACTGGAAGTATTCAGAGAGCTATTCGGTATAGTCAGAACAGCGATAAAAATTTTGGGCGACATCCACTCATGGTGCGAATCGGCTTCTTGACAATGAATCGGCGAGGAATTCGCGTATATCCAACTATTCGGCCTTCTCCTCAGTCATGTGTTATAACCAAGTGGGATCCAAGTAGGATAGACCAACATCTGTGGTATGAGGCAGAACAAGCCGAAAAGAGACAAAGAAGAGTGCGGGCCTGTGCGAGCAGAACGTGCATGGTGCTCGTGCTCGCCATAAAAGAGGCCCATCAGCATCATCATCTTCGGAACGCTGGTCGGGCTGATCTAGCGCTGCCAGGCTAACCAGCGCGCAACCCGAAGAACACAGCGTTCCGAGCCGGTGCCAGAGGCCAGCCAGGACTAGACTGGCGTGTTCTGCGGGCAACGTGCGTGCCAGGGCTGAGCCTGACTGGAGAGCAGCCGGAGCGGGTCTATGCCGTTCCTGCAGTGACCGAGCGGTTTCTTGGCCGGGCATGAAGTGTCCCGGCGAGTCAAGGAACTGGTCCGGCACAACCGGCTGGTTGAGGGCGTGACCGCAGTGGTGCGCCTGCTGACAGCGTGAAGCTGTCGTGCTGCTGAGGCCGAGCCGTTCTTGGTCGGGCGTGAGGTGTCCGGGCGAGCCAAGGGACGGGTCCGGCACAACCGGCTGACTGATGGCTTTGTCGCGGTGCTGCGCTTGCTGACAGCGTGAAGCTGTTGTGTTGCTAATCGAGCAGTGCATGGTCCGCTCAAGCACTCTTCGAATTATGCGACTGGGTCGTGCAGACGACGCTACAATCCTTTCGAAACCAGGACGACGTCAACATCGAGAACGTACCGCCCAACCACAACGAACTTACAGACTTGCCGCACCACCAGTCAGGACGTGAGAACGTAACTCTCGTTGCATATACTGTTAGGCACCTCTTCAGTGGTTGTCACCTATTGTGTGTGTCCTTGTTGGCGTGCCCATCATAAATGTCTCTCGTGTCGATCGCTTTTCTTCCCGCCTCCAGAATCCTCTGCCCACGAACTACTACCAATCTATGTACAAAGTTAGCGCAAGCAGCACCATCGAGCTGCTTATGCGTTAGGTTCGTTCACGGTGTGCTCCGCGCACTTGTAGTAGGGTGCTTACTTATTTGCTTTGTGTCTTTATTGATCTATTTAGGACAACACAGAGGATTGCCCTAGCAGACACACCTTAGGGCGACAACTGCCTGACTGGACCATGCCACCCATACAGCAGCAGCCGTACTACAACAGCGTGCATATAACTTTTACATAATACAAAACAAAGAATGAAAAGCAAGTAAAACATCACATGGTCTAGAAGCAATGACACAATAAAAAAAAACAATATGGAGTGTCAAACCAAGTTTGAGACAAGAAGACAGGTTGCCAAAAAAATCATTACATAATTTGATAATCACTTGTAAAACAGCACAAAAAACATTACCTAGTATCCTAATTTTAGTTTTCTTCGGTGTGTACTAGTTCCCTGGTCTTTTTTCTAAACCCTTGCTTGAAAGTGATAAAATTCAAGATATGTGTGTTTATTGGATTGTCATTTAGCAAATTACGAATTTGCACCCGAGTTATTGCTCCCCATATTTATTTCTACTACTTGATGTAAATTGCACCTTATTCCTGAAATTGTATGCTTTCTTTTTTACGTCATAATTTCTTTCAAACGAAGATATGTCTATCTAATATCGCCGGCAAATTACAAGGATTAGTTTAAAACATTTGATAACAGCTTTCCACGGAAGCGAATCCTACCTCGTGTCAATACAGCATGCTTCTCTGTATCTGTCTCCTTGGGACGTATACTCTTTAATATAAGACTGCAGCAAGCGCTATCTGTTGTTTAATCTTGCCAAAGTATGCTCTCCTCAACTTTCAGTCTCTGATCGTTGATCGACTTGTGCTGTAATATCGACGTTCAATCAAAAATGGCACGTAGCCGCATTCACCAGTCCTTGCACTACGGGTATGAGCCGCGCGTGATCGCGTCATCATCAGTCGTAATGTGTATGAGAGGTATATGGTGCTAGTGGTGTCGAGCTCAGTAACCTATGATTGTCATGCCTGCAACTAGGTCTGCGCCGATACGTAGGAGGATAGATAGATGGATAGATAGATAGATAGATAGATAGATAGATAGATAGATAGATAGATAGATAGATAGATAGATATGAAGAAGGTTCTAAAGTTCGTCAGGAAATGCTTTGCATTGAATAATGCGAATGCCAGTGCGTAAGGACGGATTGAATGACTTGGGAAATTCACCGATGAGCTTTACATGTAGGAGAGAACACCTGCATCCGTTGAACCACAGACAGACAGACAGACAGACAGACAGACAGACAGACAGACAGGGAGATAGATAGATAGATAGATAGATAGATAGATAGATAGATAGATAGATAGATAGATAGATAGATAGATGTGGAGAAGGTGCTAAAGTTGGTCAGGAAATGCTTCGCATTGAATTATGCGAATGCCACTGCGTTAGGACGAATTGAATGATTGGAAAATTCACCGATGAACTTTACATCTAGGAGAGAACACCATGCATCCGTTAAACCATAGATAGATAGATAGATAGATAGATAGATAGATAGATAGATAGATAGATAGATAGATAGATAGATAGATATGGAGAAGGTGCTAAAGTTCGTCAGGAAACGCTTCGCATTGAATAATGCGAATGCCACTGCGTAAGGGCGAATTGAATGATTGGAAAATTCACCGATGAGTTTTACATCTAGGAGAGAACACCATGCATCCGTTAAAGCATAGATAGATAGATAGATAGATAGATAGATAGATAGATAGATAGATAGATAGATATGGAGAAGGTGCTAAAGTTCGTCAGGAAACGCTTCGCATTGAATAATGCGAATGCCACTGCGTAAGGACGAATTGAATGATTGGAAAATTCACCGATGAGTTTTACATCTAGGGGAGAACACCATGCATTCGTTAAACGATAGATAGATAGATAGATAGATAGATAGATAGATAGATAGATAGATAGATGGTGACCATCACTTAATATCGCCAACATATGCTTGCAAACTAATAAGGTGTCGCACGCTTTTACAAAGGCGGATGCGAAGTAATCGTGGCCATTGCTTAACGACGGATTCAGTGACTTCAAGCATGCACCGATAAGCTTTTTATATAAAGAGAGAACACAATGGGCCTGTGCAGAACACTGAGGCTTCTTGATATCTATAAAAGTGTGTTGCATAACAGTCAGCGAGGGCTAGGACTAGCCCATGAAAAGGTTAAGGTCATCCTGGTGGCGCGAGCAAAATAGCTCAAAATAATAAATAAACGCTGTAATAAATAATGCCTTGTGATGAAAATATAAATTAAAGAGGAAAAGCGAATTACAATACCCAGACAACGCACCAAAAGTACGGTAACACCACAGGAAAAATATCTAGGGAGAGCGAGAAAGAGAGAGAGGTAAGGAAGGGGAGGCAGGGATGTTAACCAGTCAGGAGACGGACTGGCTACCCTACACTGGGGGATGGCACAAGGGGAAGAAACGGAGAGTAAGAGAGAGGAAGTATGGAAAACCTACTAGAAAGTCCTACGTTGTCAAAGGCGCTCGCTAAGGCAATGTTTTCAGAGAGCCTAAAAGCGCTTTCATTGCTTTCTGGGCCGTGGGTCGGTGAGGGCGGTATTCCAAGATTATCGGTTCACTTATAGGACGATCGTCAAGCTTCTTGAATGACTCGGTCATAGACGATCGATGTTCCTCATATTGTGTACAACTGCGCAACAAGGGATCAGTAGTTTCCTCGCATCCGCAGACAACACACGCAGGACTGCCAGCCATTCCAATTTGTGCACAATAAGAGTTAGAAGGCCACTCCCAACCACAACTGACACATAAGCTAAGCCTCGCGTCGTTGCAAACCAACCGAAGGTTCGAGTTGCAGCGCTGGGTTTAGCCTTGTATGTGCGGTATTCCACATTCTTAAGAACATCATGCCCTCAAGAGTGTGAAGTTGGCTCGCAGCGTCTGGAGATTGAATCTTAAACCGCAAATATACGACTAAGAGGAAGGCAGTTTGACAGACTATAGAGAGAATAATTTTGCAGTGTGCAACGCTGTGTTAAAACAGTGCAAAGCTCGGAGGAGAAGAGTCACTGTGAACAGTGATAAACGGGACGAGCAAAAAGGATTAACTTGATGAAAAGCCTTCATTATTTGGATACCTTAGTCTTGGTAGACGCAAGCGCTTATATAAAATTGTGCACTCTATCTTATTACATAGAATTAGAATATTAAGACATTTGAGAAGTACAGCAGGAGTATGATATCGTAGACAATTTCGAAAAGAACTTGATATATACCAGTCCAGTTGTAACAGACCAGCGCATTTGGCGGGCAGTTAAGTGATCCAAATTGTGTCATACCAGCACTTGGTGAACGAGAACGCTGCCTCATGTTTTCTGAGGGCAAATGAATACGTTGCATTTTAAAGTGCTTGAGAGACCTAATTACTTTTGAACTATTCAGAACAACACATGTCTCACTGCAGTGGCAGACAGTGGTCAATTGATAAAATTTTTCTAACTCTAGTGGCGTTGTTGGCATGCAAAAGGGAAGGAGAATTACAAGTGGCACGAAGCACGTCATTCACAGAACTTGAGAGTGGAGTCGGCACAATACCGCCATTGCGTTGTACAAAAGAAGACATTTGTCCGTTCACAACAACATAACATGGTCCACCACGAAGGAACCTCTGCAGCATTTTCGCAACTGAAGAATGAACATTACAGCGCGCAAGTTTATGCACAAACAGCGAGTAGCTGACTACATAAAAAGCCAGGTAACGTCATATTAAATGGCGTCAACCTCTCCTTCTTAAGATATACGCGTGAAAACGCACATCTTTGAACTAGAAATATTTGTGGTAGTTTAGTGGCCAGCGGGACGCTCCCTTTCATTAGTAAATGACGACTTTCACCGAAAGCCATAAAACATCAAAGGACTTTCACGTGCTCCTGAGGCGATAAATCGGCCGATCAAAAGATATAACTTTCACAGCCAGGCTTAAGCGCTGTGAAAACACGGAAATTTGTCCACATGCTAGAAAAAAATGGAAATAGGAAAATGGAAAGCGCTTGGCGCGTTTGCAAATGAGATTCTTTAACCAGCGACAGCGCCCCACCTTTAATAATTTTCAGCTGCACTAAAGCTTTCACCTCTAGCTGTGCTGCCTTATGAATCTGTAAAATAGGATGAGAAATGGACATTAAGACCCTCGGGAACGGAGTGTTTCTTTATTATTATTATTATTATTATTATTATTATTATTATTGTTATTATTATTGTTATTATTATTATTATTATTATTATTATTATTATTATTATTATTATTATTATTATTATTATTATTATTATTATTATTATTATTATTATTATTATTCAGTGTCATTAAAGGGCCCATGACAGCTATTTTTTGTTGTAGACTTTTGTGTTCTAATGAGTAGAACAGTGTCTTGTAATCATGGCATGGAGTGGCAAATTCTCCAGCGTGAAGTCTAATTAGTCACAGAATCGTTAATTTTGTTCAGTTTTAATGAAACTTCGAAACGCGCGCCAAAAACTGCAAGAAACTAGCGCCGCGGGGCTAGCGCGGCGGCTGTCGGAAGTGAGCGCATGCACTGATCACTTAAGCTCAAGATTCGGTGACGTTGCGGAGAGCGCGAGCGCCAGACCAGCTCGCCACACTCGCTTTGCATCATAGCGTGTGTACAATGTACGCTTGAGCGACCAACACGGAGAGGAAGCAGAAATATACGGCTTTTGGCGTGGCCTCCGCGATCGGCTGCGAGAGCCGATCTTGGAGGCTACGCTCGGAGGCCATAGCGCAGCGCGCCCGTGTCTCTCTGTGATGTCACGATATCAACTTACAAAAGTGAAACGTCACAGATGGCCCACTAACTCCGTCACACTAGTGGCGATGTCGCGAGGTGCTGCAAGCTCGGGTGAGCATTCCCGCTTACTTTGAAACCATATTAAAATTACTTAGAAGCGACGTTCGCCACTAATACTTGGTCAAGTTTGCCTTCGTATGCAGGAAAACCAATTAACGCAAGCATCTCGCGTTTGAAATTTTGGTGTCATGGGACCTTTAATATATTTTATTATGGCCAATGGTTTCCGCTCATGATAATTTTTGTGCATGAAAATCAAGCAATACCCCTCCTGAACGCTTCATATTTCCCTTCAGCCTCTAACAGATACTTTCCTCCAATTCATGGAGAATTTCTGCGGTGCGACGAACATTAGTCTTTTTCTTTTTGCTCCATTACTCTCTCATTTCTCCACCCCTATACCACGTCACGAGCTTCGTGAGCAGCCTTCGGGGTTCACAACCTCATTCAAGTATTTAAGATTCATTGTTTATGTCGAAACACCAAATACGCATTTGCACCAGTGGTTCAGGCCGGCTTTCAACAGTAGCGAGTGAGTCATATAGCCACCGCATGCTGGAGGTATGGACAAAAAGTTTGTTGACGTTTAAAAAAATGCAAGTGAAAGAGCACGCCATTGGTCGACAGCGTTCCAAGCCGCGGAATTTGACTCAGTCAGCCACTATAAATGCCCATGTCCCTGCTTCTACGCAGAACGCAGAGACGATCACCGAGAAACGAGATGGCTTCTACCTACAGGCTCGCAGTAATGTCGCTGCCTATTCTTCTCATTCTTTTTCAATGTGCCATTGTTGTTATGACGATTCCTACTGATGGTAAGTCAGTATGAATTCCTTGTATTCTTCTCACTGTTTATTAAAGGCGCTTTGGTTCTGTGCACTTAGGTGGTAGATAGGCGTAAACAAAAAAAGGAATGCTTGAATTGACTTTATCAATGGAATTCAGTTTTCCTTATTTTTCACTTGAATATACGTACATCACCTATTTTCTGAAGGCAGGGGAACATCTGAAGCGGCTGCTTATGTTGTTTCCTGTTGTACAAACACCAGAGCGCGATTGAACGAAGTTTTTAGCAGAAGGAATTTCGAACATTCTCTTTTGACTACGGATGCGAGCATGAGAGAACGTGCGTTAGGTTTGTAACTATGGTGCTCTTAGATTTGTGATTAGGGTGTTGCGGAGGGACGACATGGCATGCGAGAATATAAGGCATCCATAATTACTGCTACGTTTTGGAACGGTTAGAGCTTTTCAGGTAACTCTCGTAAGAGGTATAGCGCATTGAAATTAGCAATTTTAACAGCAAAGCTGTTTAACCTGCAGGTAGGCCTAGGCATCCGTGGAAAATATCACCATCACGAAACGGGTGCATGTGCGCCCCTATGCAATGCACAAGCCATGAGAACCACGTCATAGCGCAGCATTGTATAGTACAGTATAGCAAGTGTGAGTGAGAAGGAATAGAACGAGGTCAGGTATCACATCACGTGCCAATATGAGATGGTTTCTGGTATTTACCAACGAAATCGACTTCGTTTTCTTCTAGAATGCGACAAACGGGTGAGCCCGGACCCAGGGCCTAAAGGTACGTATTTTCTTTGAATTGAATCCCAATCAGCCACGTCTCCCGGCCCTTCTAAACAACATTCACTGACTTCGCGCCTTTCTATACATCTCAAATTCTCAAGAGGGTACCGATACAGACCCGTCGGACGCTGCTGTCCAACTTCGCTTTCCTTGAGTACCTCTGCCTTACTCCGCTTTTCTCTTTTTGCAATTTTCCTACCCATGTCCTCCAACAGACACATCGTTCTTTGAACGCCATCTTTCGCCCTTGGTGTTACCCATTCGCTGCTACTTGCTATGGACGACGCCCTCCTAGACGAAGCTCCAGGACTTATGTTTAAAAGCCATTCTCTGCGAAACAAATCACATTTTCGAAGAAGGAATTAATATATTTTCTCTAATGATGGCAAATCTTCAGGTTAAGCTTTCCTTTCTCATATCAAGTAACATGTGTCGATTTCTCATTTAGCCTTCTGTTAGTGCGAAGAGCGCTGAGCGACACTATCGTTCCACACATGGCAAACAAAACAAACATTAGAAATTTAATATGAACTGTACCGAAAAGGGCATGCTAAATGTATATTACAGATAACCAAATCAGATAACCGTCCTTTATACAGGCTAGACAGCCAACGATCAGGACAGTTATACGAAAATTAATCATGCTGATCGTCAGAGATATGCACCAGCAATAGGTAGCGTGTGTTAGTTATATGTAGGTAGCGTGTGTTAGTTACGCACTGTTCGCAACACCACCGAGATTCAAGAGTCACTAACAGACACTTAACCTAAGTATTGGGATAGTCTACGAACTTTTTTGGGGGGTTTTTATGAACACTTCATGATCCGTTCGGGTACTCTTGGATTAACGGCCCTTAGTAAATAAATAGCACACAGTCAGAAATTTTACAATCAGTACCAACAGCCCACTCTAGCCAATAATTTTCCCGCCAGGACATACTTCGTTCACAACATTGCAGCTTAATTCGGGCACATAACGTAGCACCATCTTCGCCAACTCCATGGTCCCAAATCTATCGAACTGTTCTGGAGAATAGATTACTCTATCTGTAATTTTGTAACTACGTCTCTAATGCTACAATAGACATCACTTTCACGATAATATTAACATGACCACACCTTCTTATCCTTGTCATCTCAACAATCAAAACTTCGTGCGCACAGCCGTGCACTCAGCTTTCCACAATTGCGCTATTTGACTCGCACAGCCTAGAAACTGAATAACACGCAGCTTTCATGTACACCTTACAGTTACAGGCGCGATATCATTCGTCCTCAGCTTGTTTCACCTCGGGATCTTCTCGTAGGCGACACTTTCTCTCATGTTCTCTAGCATCCTCTCGCTGGACGTACTCGCGGTCTCCAGTTCGTTGTCGCCGTTTTGAAGCGTGGTCCTTCACGCTGACGCTCGCAGTGCCGCTAGTGGTGTGCGTGATTCATGGTAACATGTGTTTGTCACATGTCTTTTTCAGTATATCCCACAATACACCATGGTATAGGTGCAAGGTATTTCCGTTTTCGCTAACACTGCAGCGTTCGGATTGCATTTATGCCATCGGGACGAATGCGTTGCTCATATAGCTTAGAGCACGCATCCCGTTTTAAATGCCGAGCATTTCTTAGTCGCACGATGTCGCGCTTCGGCGTCGGCGGCGCCGTGAACACCCCCACTGCGCATGCTCGGCTCGTCTCGTGCCGGCCCACCGGACGTTCAGCAAGCCGAGAATTCGCAGTGGGGGTACGGACCTCCCCCCCGTACTCCTCTCCCTCGAACGCGGGCGGTGTGTATATCAGCGGCGGAGCGCGCGTTCGGAATTCCATCCATCACTCGGGCAGCGCGACGCTTCTGCGAAACGGCAACGCCGAGCTGCGGATTCCGAACTTCGTGCACGAGAAGCAGCGGCGAAACGTGAGCAGCGAGCTTTAAGACCCCAGGTACGTGAGCGAGAAGCGGCGTGGAAACGTCGTCAACGAGACGCGGCTCCCGACGCTGCTCGTGGACGCAAGCGCCCACCTTGGTGCCGTCCAATACAACGACGGCACCAAGCAATAAAGACACTTTAACTTTACACTCCTTGCCTTCGCTTCTCCTTCATTCAATAAGAGAGAGAAGAGAGAAATAAACTTTATTGTTGAGCAGACGGATGGTCGCCCTCAGGTGGGCGGCGTCCTCAGTCCAGGATGCCGTGGTCCCTTGCTGCCCGTCTCGCTCTGTCCACCAGGCGAAGCTGGTCTTCAGGGCTTGACTTGGTCAGCTGGTCCTCCCACTGCTCTGGAGTCGGCGGTTGAGGGATCGGAGGCAGTGTTGAATTGCCCGTACACTCCCATACCATATGGTAGAGAGTGCACGGCGCTGAGCATTTCTTGCACGCGTACTCGTAGGTAGTGGGGTGGATAGCGTGCAACAGTGTTCCGTGCGGAAACGTGTTTGTCTGCAGTTGTCGCCATGCAACGGCGTCCTCCTTCGTCAATTTGAGGTGCGGTGGTGGATATTTTCTCCTGCCGAGTCGGTAATGCGTCACGATGTTGTTGAATCGTGTGGGCACACTTTCGTCAGGACACTCCACGATGCGGACCGCTGACGGGTTAGCCCGGAGAGTGTGTTCTCGGGCTGCGGCGCGTGCCGCCGCGTTCCCCGCCAGAGATTCATGCCCTGGTGTCCAGACTATGAAGAGGTCTGGGAGTTCCTTCGTCCGCTTTAGGATGTCTAATGCTGGAGCACTTATCCGGCCTAGTTGGTAATGCCTACAGGCTGCCTGTGAGTCCGTAAGAATGACTAGCTGCTCGTTACCCCTCGCTGTGGTAGCCGCGAGGGCGATTGCGGCTTCTTCGGCCGAGTCCGTATCCCGGGTGAGAACCGACGCGGCCGCGAGCTCTTCTCCCCTGCCATTTGTCACGCTGACTGCGTGCGCTTCCATCCCTCTGTATTTAGCGGCGTCTGCGTAGCGGACACCCTCGTCATTGCCGTAGGCTTTACTCAGTGCTTTGACCCTTGCGATTCTCCGTCCCTTGTGATGTTCGGGATGCATGTTGCGAGGCAGTGCCGCGACGTTGATGTAGTTGCGTAACTGGAGCGATATATGTTTCTTGGCTCTTTCGTCGTCCTCGACATGGTATCCCAGACGTCGCAGAGTGTCCCTTCCCGGCTTGGTAAGCTTCAGCCTCTCGATTTGGCTCGTTCTATGAGCCTCCGCCAACTCTTCCCACGTGTTGTGGATACCCAGGCTTAGCAGCTTTTCCGTAGAAGTCGTCTGGGGTAACCCCAACGCCGTCTTGTGTGCCTTTCTTATCAGCGTGTTGAGCTTGCCTCGTTCGCTGTTTTTGAGCCCAAGGTAAGGCGTGCCGTACGTCACCCTGCTGGTAACCAGGGCTTGCACTATTCTAAGCGTGTCTTGTTCTTTAAGACCGTGCCTGCGATGCGCTACTCTCTGTATCAATTGGACGACCTGTGCAACCGTCTTCTTCAGTTGATTGATCGTAGCCATGCCCGCGCCGTCTTTTTGCAGAGTGAGCCCCAGTACCCGCAGCGTGCCCACCGTGGGTATTCGGGCGTGTTGAGCGTCAATTCGGGGTCTGGTGTCTCCAGCGGAGGACGCCCTCTCGCCCTTCCCCGCATCACTAGCAGTTCAGACTTTTCCGGGGAGCAAGCGAGGTCGCAGCCACGCAGGTAGCTCTCGGTCTTGTCGACGGCCTCCTGCAACGCGTCCTGCTGCTGGCCTGCGGAAAGTGCTGGCTTTGTCCAGATGGTTATATCGTCTGCGTATAACGCATGTTCGATACCGTCAATTCCTCTCAGGAGCGTCGGCAAGCCCCTCATCGCAACATTGAAGAGCAGTGGGGAGATTACCGAACCCTGAGGGGTTCCTTTTGGAGGGGCTCTGAGCTGTTCCGTTCTCAAGTGGGCCAGCCCCACCGTGACCGTGCGGTCCGTTAGAAAGTCTCGGACGTAGTTGTAAACTTTGGGGCCACAATCCGTGTTGTTTAGGCTCCGAAGGATAGCGCAGTGAGAGACGTTGTCGAACGCTGACGTCAAGGGCCAGGATCGCGCTCTTATGGTGCGTGCTGAGGTTGTCTATCACGCGGTCCTTCAGCTGAAGTAGGATGTCCTGCGCCGAAAGATGAGGTCGAAAACCGTACATGGTGCTTGCCAGGAATCCCCCTTCTTCCAGGTAAGGAGCAAGTCGGTTGTGAACCATGTGTTCGAATAGCTTGCCTGCGCACGACGTGAGGGAGATCGGGCGCAGGTTTTGCAGATTGAGTGTTTTGTTAGGTTTCGGTATCATGGTCACATCCGCATGTTTCCATATAGAAGGAATTTTGCCGTCTTCCCCGCATTCGTTGATGTATTTTAGAAGGTGTTTGTGGCGTTATTATCGAGGTTGCGGAGCGTCTTGTTATTGATTCTGTCTCTCCCAGGTGTCGTGTTTCTCGTAAGTTTCGCCATCGCGGTCATAATCTCCGCATGAGTGAAAGGCTGGTCTAAATCCGAGTTGGGTTGGCCTGTGTATTCTGGTAGATAGACCTGGGGCTGCTGGGGTTGAGTGCCTAGGTACTTTTCGGCGACTGCTTTTAAGACCTCATCCTCTGTTCCCTGGAAATTATGGATCAGTCTCTGAATGTTTTGTTTTGTGGCGGTACTCGGTTCTGCTTTGGCCAGCAACTTCCTTAATATTGCCCACGTCCGGCGGTTGCTCAAAGTGCCCTGGAGTTCGTCGCACACCCGGTTCCAGTTTTGTCTCGCCAAGTCCTCAGCGTACTCCTCCGCTTGTCTAGTCAAAGCGGCAATGCGGAGCCGAAGCTTGCGCTTTCTTTTCTGCCTTTTCCAACGCTTTAGAAGGCCTCTCCTGGCCTCCCACATGTGAAGCAAGTGGGGATCCACGTCAGGATGGTCGATGCTGAGTTTGACAGTCTGTGTGTTTGGCCACCGTGTCAATGACTTGTTTCGTCCACTCTTCGATGTCTCGCACGTCTGGGATGTCGTGCTTCCTGAACGCGGTCCAGTCTGTGATCTTCGCTTGGCCCGTCTTCAGGGGGGTCTTGTAGTGCTGTATAACCAACTGGACGATGTAGTGGTCACTCCCTAAGGTTTCGTCCAACCTCGTCCACTGGACCTGCCGTATACCAAAGGAGAAGGTGAGGTCGGGGCTAGTGTCCCTGGAGACGCTGTTTCCCACCCTGGTTTGAAGTTGGGGGTCGTTCCATAAAGTCAAGCCGTGCTGTTGAGCCGCGTCATGCACATTGTTGCCTTTCTTGTGGGTGATGTGGTAGCCCCAGGCGACGTGGGGAGCGTTAAAGTCGCCGAGAACAATGAGTTGCTGTCCTTTGGTGATTTTTTTCACGGCGTTGAGGAGCTTATCGAAGTCGTTTAGAGATTCGGATGGAGGACTGTACACGTTTAATATGAACAACGATTGGAGAGTCTTCGTTCTCGGTATTACTTCTACTAGGGTGTGCTCCGTTCTGTGATCGATGTGGTGTTGCTGCGTTGTGTACTGTTTTTTAATAAGAATGGCAGTCCTTCTTTTCCCTTCAGCTATGTGGGTCTCATAGCCGCGAAGTTTGAATGTGTCGGTCTCTGTCTCCTGCAGGGCGATAATGTCCGGTTGATGACTGTAGGTAAATTGTAGAAGGTTCTGTTTTTTACGCTGTATCGACCTACAATTCCACTGCCAGAGTTTGAGTTGCTCGCCGATTCCCTTTTTATTGCTCGCCATTGTGAAGGCTAGAAGTGGTTGTAGCACATGGGTGATTCGGCTTTGGCTTCTTTCTTAGTTGTTCTCGCTCTTTTTCAAGCGTGGCGAGACGCCGATCACTCTCATCAGCCCTGCTTACTAGGCTGCTGATTGTGTTGGTGAGGGTGTCAATGGCCTCTCCCATCTTTAATATGGTTGTGCCAATGTTTCCGGACTTCTCCGTCATGGCATTAGTAATTTGGTTCAGCCTCTGTTCCAAAAAATGCTCCAGCTGCTGAAACCTTTGCTCGATCTTCTGGTCGACCATGCGCTCAAGTTTCTGCTCGATTATTGTGTTGATGCGTTCTTCGAGGCTCATAGGTAGAGAGGTCCCCGTGAAGTGTTGCGGCCGCTTCTCGCAATCGTCCAGTCGTTTCATTAACTTGCTGTTGAGTTCCCTGAGCGATTCTACCGTTTTCTCCAGCTTCGAGATCTGTTGCTGCTGCTGTTGCTGTTGCTGCTGATGCTCTTGTTGCTGCTGTTGCTGGGTCTTGGGTGAGGGATTTGAGGGAGCGCTGGGAGGATTGATAATATGAGCCCAGTTCACCTTCTGTTGCTGCTGTTGGTGGCGCCCTCGTGACCTGGATCTGGACCTTGATTTCTTCTGCGGCTTTTCGGGGCTGGGGTTCTCGTCTGCGTTATTGTTACTGCTTGGTTGGATTACGTTGCCAGTCACCTTTTCTTCAGAGGTGATTTCTACAAGCGGTCTTGTTTTTGACTTACTTCTTGCTTCCCTTATTCGCAGAGGCGGGGACGCCGGTTTCAAGCGCTTCTTGCATTCTCTACTAGCCGTCAGGTGGGGCAGTTCACACAGCTTGCATTTTGGATGGCATTCATGGTTTTTCGTGGGTTTTCTACTCCGCACTTGTCACAAAGGTTGCTGTCTGGATTGGGGCACACGTCCGGCCTGTGGCCGAAATCATGACATGCCCTGCAGAACTGGACAGTCTTGCGATAAGGCCGGCAACGGGTGTAGACGCTGCCCACCTTCACGTAAAAAGGTACGTGAGGTCCCTCGAAGTATAGTACTGCCGTAGTGGACGTCTTTCCTAGCATTCGTGCCCACGTCATCGTGTAGCCGTCGGTGGATATGAGTTCATAAAGTTCCTGAGTGGTCGTACCAGCCTCGATTCCGTGCACGACACCCTTCACGGACCCGGATACCGTTCTCACATAGGGGAGAAGTTCATAAGTGGCCTTTCCAAGTTGTATCTGGGTGACACTGAGCAGCTTTTCCACACGTTCTTCTAGTGCCGTGCTTGCAACGATGAGATTTTGATTCCACTGCGTTTGTATTGTGACGTGCTCATAAAATTCTTTTGTCGGGATTCCGCTAGCATTAGCAATGCTCTGAGTGAGCACTTTGCTGGTCCATTTAGAGATGTTGAGTGCCGTTTGAGGTCTGAAGACAACTTTATATTCATCTTCTGGTAGCGGTGGGCCCGGTTGCCTCTTCGGCAGTCTGCCGCCGCGTTCACCAGCGCGTCTGCAGTCGCTGGGGTCACCGCGTTCCTTGGCGTTGTTCTCGCGTTGCTGGCTGCCTGTAGGTTGCGTTTGCGCGCTATCGTGGTCATTCGCTATGTTACGGCCTGGCATATCACCTTCCTTGATCTGCGTCCCATTTTCTGTTTTCTTCTGGGATTTCTTTCTGGTAGCTTGCTTCCACGGGTATTCCGGGGCTAGTGTCTTGCCACTGTATTCGTCGAAGTCCATACTCGGTTCTTTCGACGCGCCCTCCGCGCTAGTTTCGTTCTCTTCCTCACTCATTTCTCTATAGCTTCACTGAGCGTTCCCGTCTCAAGGCACTATTCTGCGGGGTTTCCGGGTACGCCAAGGCTGGCCAAACGCCCGTCGGACGCGAGTGGCCAAGATGGCGCCGTCCGCGTTCGTATGTTCCGCACCACGAGCCAAACTTTTGATGGTAAAAAAGTCGTTGAAAAATCCACCTACCGGTGAGGTCTTGGTGTCCTCGTGTGCCGCTAGTCTTGGTGAGTTCAACGACACCACTCTCTTGAAGACTGTACGTAACGATCCGTATTAATTCGCATAAAACGCCGGAGCCCATGCGAGGCACGTCCGTACCTCTGGCCCCCTGGTGGTCGTTTATCTTCATTCAATAAATAAGAATAATAAAGACGAAATAACAATTAAGCATTCCCAAACCATAACCAATTAATTACGCAGCATTCACGCGATAACCCCACCACTCTGCGACGCATTTCCTCGAGTTCACCCCGTGGGAAGATGCGGGCCGCATTTTTTTAAGTGCGAAGCATTTCTTGGCGAACTTCGGCGAGTTGGAGCGTATCTCTCTATCTATCTAGCCGCCTACGATTCTAACGCGATAGCGTTAGAGAGCACTTTTCGCAGAAATATCGCCGTCGGTGTCGGTGTTTCTCCGTGAGCGAAAAATCGTGACCGAAAAAAATCGAGAACGATGCAAATAAAATAAACAATAGAAGTCTTCTGTTCCAATGAGGATCGAACCCGGGCCTTTTGCGTGGCAAGCAGGGGTGCTACCACACAGCCACGATGTTTTTTTTTTCTTTATTGACACACAGCCACGATGTTACTTGGAACTTCCTAGGAAAAAAAAACTACTTAAATGTCAGGTAGGGAAAGGAGTCTCCTTAACGCATTTTGTTCGGCAGGTGTTAGGACGAAAATGAGCCCATTCGGCAATTTGTAGGAGGATTAAACTTTATTGAGCATATCAAGCAAACAGCAAACATTAGATAATGTGCTGCCATCTGTGAGACATTGTGAAAGACATGTCTCGACTACCACGGCCTCCGAGACGTCGGGCGCGCCCGCCATCTCGGAGGCCAGGCGACTACAGCAGAGCCTATATGGTTCCGCCCTTCTACGACAGGGAACATATTGACACATGGCGTCTTTTCATCCAATGCGACAGACGCGCGCTCTTAGCATTTCTATCTTCGGCTTGCGTCTACGCATGTGTAACACTAGGCGTCTCGTATGAACGCGCGTGAATGATGCTGCGGCGTTCGACTTTCATCCTTAGTGTCGGCGCGTCCTTAAGGAGCGTCCACCTCGAACTCTGCGGGGTAGAAAACGGCGTGCGTCGCCGAGCCGTGGTGCTCTTTCTCTTGTGACCCCCCGAAAGACAGCTGCGCCTGTCGTCGCTACCACCGCCGAATTAGGTCAAAGTCTCCATAAAGTGGCTGCCCAAGACGCTCTCTACGTCTGGCTCTTATAGTCACAATACTACGCGACAATATCATATCAAGCAAACAGCAAATATTAGATAATGTGCTGTTTGCCATTTCACCGACCACAAGGCGATGCTTGTTGCGGTTGGCCGGAAGATGTCTCCAGAAGGATAACGCAAGAAGGACGACAGAATGTGACCATTTACGAATGAAAGTGTCACGCCTGCGCGCAGTTCATAATACAGGAACATGTGACTACATCACTGTACAATATTTTCATGAAGTTGATATAAAAGTGCTGTTAAATAGATCGAAAACCTCTACCATTACTATAGATATATCGCGCGCGCGCACGTGGTGTCTGTTTCTGTGCGCATGCGTGTGTGTAACAACACACATTAATAAGTATGCACTGAGTGGTTGAAGTGCACACTAGGGGCCAGATTTCGCTATCGCGTTCAACTCTTAAAGGCGAAGCTTAAGGGCCCCCAATTTTTGTGCTCTTCTGGCCGTTTCGTTGATGGGATGTTTACGAAAATTGGTATACCACAACATGACTGCATGAAGAACATAATTGACAGGTCATAAAATGAAAATCACAACACGCATGTCATGAGCGACATGATTTACATGCCACGGTCTTAGTGCTCTCCTGGCCGTTTCATTAATGGGATGTATACTAAAATTGGTACGGCACAACAAGACTGCACGACGAGCATAAGTGACAGATCATAACATGAAAAGCATTATATGGATGTCATGAGCGGCATGATTTACATGCCACCGTCTTGGCGCTCTCCTGGCCGTTTCGTTAATGGGATGCATACGAAAATTGGTATGGCACAACATTACTGCATGATGAACATAAATGACAGGTCATGACATGAAAATCGCGACATGAATTTCATGAGCGACATGATTTCCATGCCATGCGTTTCGTTAATGGGATGTATACGAAAATTGGCATGCCACAACATGACTGCATGACGAACATAATGACAGGTCATAACATGAAAATCATGACACGCATATCATGACCGACATGATTTACATGCCACGGTCTTGGCGCTCTCCTGGCCGTTTCGTTCATGGAATGTATACAAAAATTGGTATGCGACAACATGACTGCATGGCGAACATAAATGAAAGGTCATAACGTGAAAATCATGACATGCATGTCATAAGCGACATGATTTACAAGCCACACGTTTCTTTACGGGATGTACTCGAACATTGGCATGTCACAACATGACTGCATGACGAACATCAATTCCACGTCATAACATGAAAATCATGACATGCATGTCATGAGCGGCATGATTTACATGCGACGGTCTTGGTGCTCTCCTGGCCGTTTCGCTAATGGGATGTATGCGAAAATTAGTATGGCACAACAAGACTGCCTGACGAACATAAATGGCAGGTCACAACATGAAAATCATGATGTGCATGTCATGCGTGGCATGATTTACATGCCACGGTCTTGGTGCTCTCGTGGCCATTTCGCTAATGGGATGTATGCGAAAATTGGTATGGGACAACATGACTGCCTGACGAACATAAATTCGCAGGTTATAACATGAGAATCTTGATATGCATGTCATGAGTGGCATGATTTACATGCCACGGTATGGCACAACAAGACTGCCTGACGAACATAACTGGCAGGTCGTAACATGAAAATCATGACATGCATGACATGAGCGGCATGATTTACATGTCACGGTCTTGGTGCTCTCCTGGTCGTTTCGTTAATGGGATGTATATGAAAATTGGTATACCGCGACATTACTTCATGATGAACGTAAGTTGCAGATCATGACATGAAAAGCATGACATGCATGTCACGAGCGGCATCATTTGCATGCCACGATCTTGGTGCTCTCCTGGCCGTTTCGTTAGTGGGATAAATACGAAAACTGGTATGCCACAACATGACTGCATGGCGAACATATATGAGAGGTCATAACATGAAAATCATGATATGCATGTTATGAACGACACAATTTACATGCCACGCGTTGCGTTAATGGGACCTATACGGAAAATGGCATTCCATAAGATGTCTGCATGACAAACATAAATAACAGTTCATAACACGAAAATCATGACATGCATGTCATGAGCGACATGATTTACATGCAACGATCTTGGTGCTCTCCTGGCCGTTTCGTTAATGGGATATATACGAAAATTGGTATGTCACTACATTACTGCATGACGAACATGACTGACAAATGACAACATGAAAATCATGATATGCATGACATGAGCGACATGATTTACATGCCACGCGTTTCATTAACGGGACGTATACGGAAATTGGCATGCTACAACATGACTGCATCACGATCGTAAATGACAGGTCATAACATGAAAATAATGATATGCCTGTCATGAGCGAGATGACTTACATGCCACGGCCTTGGTGATCTCTTGGCCGTTTCTTTCGTTGGATGTATAGGAAAATTGGTATGCAACAACATGACTGCATGACGAATATAAAGGACAGGTCATAACATGAAAAGCATGACATGCAAGTCATGGGCGGCATGATTGACATGCCACGAGTTTCGTCAATGGGTTGTGTACCAAAAGTGCTATGGCACAACAAGACAGCACGACGAACGTAAATGACAGGTCATAACGTTAGAATCACGACACGCGTGTCATGATTAGCATGGTTTACATGCGACAGTCTTGGCGCTCTTGCGGCCTTCCTTGATGGGATATATACGAAAATTGCTATGGAACAACATGGCTGCATGTCTATCATAAATAACAGGTCATAACATGAAAATTATGACATGCATGTCATAACTTGCATGTTATATGTCACGACCGGCATGATTTACATGCCACGGTCCTGGCGCTATACTGCCGTTTCGTTAATGGGATGTTGCGAAAATTGGTTTGGCACAGCATGACTGCATGATGAATATAAATGACAGGTCATAACATGAAAATCGTGACATACATGTCATGAGCAGCATGATGTACATGCCACTCGTTTCTTTAATGGGATGTATACCAAAATTGCTATGGCACAACACGACTGCATGACGAACATAAATGACAGGTCATAACGGTACAATCATGACACGGTGTATGAGCGGCGTGGTTTACATGCCACAGTCATGGTGCTCTTGCGGCCGTTTCGTTAATTTTATATGTACCAAACTCGCTATAGCTAGAGAACAATGCAAATCCATTTTACGTTCCTGATGTGTGCTTCGCATTTCCTTGATTCCCACTTCACGTGGGATCTGCCAATTTTTTTTTCTACTCTTACCCATATACCAAAGGTTCATTTAACCTAAAATGTTTTCCCGTATTTCACTCTTTAGGGGCGAAGCTCCTCTTAGTCTAACCTTGTCCCGCGTCAAGCGTCAGGCGTCAGTCGTCAGGAGTAACCCGCGTGCCGTGAGGCACGCGCTCGCCCTCGGCCCGTGCCTCCCGGCGCGTTCCTCTGCTGTCTTGCGGGAGAGAGAGAGAGACAGAGAGAGAGCGAAAGGCGCGTTGGCTATGGAAACGCTCTTTCTTAGAGGAACGCTCTAGCAGCTCGCAAAGAAGAACGCGCCCTGTGTCAAGATCAAATTTCGATTGCCGAGAATACCTTAGACGTAGGAGGTGAAGTTCCAAGGCAGCGGGGGACATGATTCCATCTAGTAGAGGCCTTAACAGAGGGGCCAATACCGCTGTAAGCTTTCTTCTTTTAATTATTTCCATACTAAGGGCAACTAAAACAACTAGGTGAGCCAAGTGGCCCCAGAGGAAGCCTGCAGAGCAAACAAAATTTAGTGTGTGTTTCTTCGTTATATCTAGGTACATAGACTCAAACTTAATTGCTCTTTCTTTTGCAGCCTGCGAATTCCCCCATCAAATAGGTGCCGGAAACCTAAAACAGGAACTCTTTTGGTATAATAAGGAGAAAAAAGCATGTAGCCCTAAGGGCGAGGAGAACAACTGGAATAGTTTTCAGTCAAAGCAAAAATGCGAGAAAGTCTGCAAACGCAACTAGGTTGCACCACCAGCACCGTGACAGTCGTTCATGGGGTGGCATCGCAGGAAGTGCTCTTTATAATAAAAATCTGAAACCGTAATTATGGTTCCCTCATTTGTGCCCCTTTCCTCGAACACTTTTTCTTCATGCACGACACTTCAAGAAAAATTATGCATATATAGGAAATTTCTAGGTTTGCACAATCGGTAATTATTACATTAAGCTCCGTTTCCTATACGTTTCCTCGTGAACGAATGCGAAATTGTACCACATTGCAGGGTTCACATCCCTACCAAGGCAATCGTATGGAGGTTTCTGTGAACAAGCTAGTCGAATATTATTTGCCTACATGTAAGATAGATTTGGCTATTTCGTTTTAAGATACACTTGCGAACCGCCCGCTCTTCGTTGAAAAAAGGCCGTCATAACTTTCATGGACTACCAAATAATGCAAAGAACGACCAGTGGCCGCTTCGCGTCTTGACGCGGATGCCGTCAGGAGGCGCCAGTCTAGCGACAAACTTGTATCCACGGCGGAAGCGCGAATATGTCTAAAGACAAAGAAAAAATATTCAAGGCCATTAGGCGAGGTTGAGTGACCCCTTTCCCAACCTTGAAACACCTCTGTGTAGCTACCCACGCACTCGAATCGACCAAAGGATAGCTAACCCATTCGGAGGGTGAAGTTTCGCCCAAATTTGGTGCTCTAACTCCCAAATGACGAACGAGCTTCAAGAATAAAATACTAAGGCCGGCAGGTTGTCAGGCAATAAGCTTTTAAAATGATGGCCTCGACTTTTGCTAGGAAAAGTGTTTCAAGGCCACTTTAAGAGGTATTATAAGTAGGACAATCTCTCCCTGATTAGTTTACTATTCACAGCGATTGTACTGACAATCACTACCATTTTCTTCAAAGCTGCTCCCAATTTGGAAATAGACAAGTAGACAGTACCACTAAGTGATTCCATCTTCACTGTACAAAGCAAGTGCACAAATTCACTCACGCGATTATGCATCAGCTCAAAGAAATACCAACGTTCTGGCCATCACATTTATAAGCTCTATTTTTGCAGTTATACCCTGGTGTACTAGTATATGTGCGGATTCAGGTTTGATTAGAATAGTAACATGAAGGTCACCAGCATGATGATGAAATCGTAAGTAGGCGCCATAACTTTCGTTTGGCTTCCCCTTTTTGATACTCGGAAAGGCTGAAGCATATGGCTCGTATTTCTGTTTCTATTGTATTACTGGTCAAATGCCTTGCTCATCAAATTGTTGGGTTATGTACTTTAATGTCGAAAATCATTCACGTTGTCTGAATTGGTATGGTGGCATTTTTCTAGAAGTTATGTATTGTGATATAAGGCGTCAGTTTCGAAATTCTGGAGGCTGTCTTCAATAGAACTCCTGTATGCTATTCGCCTTAAATCTGCTTCGTTTCGCTAGCGCATCTGTTCGCGTAAATGAACATGATTTACTGAGAGCATAGTTATTTCGTATAACGTTGAGTGATATTCCGCGCAATTCGAAGCTTCTGAAAATAGCTTGCGCACTCCAGAGAAATAATATACTTATTTTTGCACTATCTCAGAGGTTCACCAGGCTTTTGCAGTGTGGCCGCTACAGGACATATTCAAAATTATTCCGCAAATTTTTATTGAAATCTGTTGGATAGTTTTCAGCGTTACTTCTAGTTCACTTCGCTTCGTCTTTCATTTTGTGCATTTTTGCACAATCTGTGCACTTCACTGGCGGTGTCGAGCCCTTGCTCGAGCTCGAAATGCGAATTTCAGAGAATATATGGTGCAGTACAATCTACGTCGCGTACGTTACTTGACCGCGTCTACACAGCGCACAGTGCGAATGGGTGCACGCAGCGCGAATATGTGGGAACAAATATTTAATTTCACCACAATACAAAGTTGTTTTACTGCGATGCGCACCCCTGCAGAAACATAGTGCATGCTTTAAAACACATGACAAGAAAAGTTGATCAGCTTTCAGCACATGATCCTAATTTCCAGAATTGCAGTTTACAGGCCCATATAAAAGTCAGAGCATCCTGATAACATCCCCAAAGTGTGTGGGGACTCGCGTGGGAAGTGCACCATGCTATTAAATGTATGCTGTGAATGGTTCTAATTTGTACATTCGTACACCATAGATAGATGAAATGTCTGTGATCATATTAAAGCTCACCACACAGCTGTAGCTGTGTGATGAGACCAGTGAGTTCATCTACCTATGCTTTTAACAGTATTCAATCACTTGTGCTAGTTTTGTAATCCTCATGCCAATGAGCCACTGGTTTCATATCATTCGTCACATCAAACTAATCAAAGAGATGACCATTAGCAAAATGTAAAAATGAACACTCTGTTGAAATCATGTGAATATGTAGTCATTGTAGGCTTTCTTCAACACCTTTGTGACTCTGGATATGCCCTATTCACATCATTGTATTGGTTGCAGAGGGTCTTTGAATTAAACTCACTTGAAAGCAATTGGGCCAATTTGCCTCAGTACAGAGAAGAAACAGGTACTGCTGATATCCTACATTCATAAGTTGTCACATTACCCCGGAGGAATTGTACGGCACTTTCATTGCTCAAGCCCCTAACAAGTTAAACAGCCTGGCAGTAAAAAAAGACGAGGATGTGGAAAAAGAACAAAAATAAACACTGATTTTCTATAGAGGTTCACCGCTACAATAAAACAGAATCATCTCTTCTTTCTATGTTGGTGTTTTATTGCGGTAAACATGCATAGTAGAAACGCACTAGACAGATTTGAGGTTCTTCTGAAACACTGATTTAGATAGGGTGTTGGATTAGCATCATGTACTGGATTACTACCGCTTGTGCAGTAGTCCTGTGGGCCGGACTGACGAATTTTATGAGTACAAAAATTATCTTGAGCGAGCAGCCTGATGCTCTTTTGCACTTTGCTGCAAGAAGTGTACATGATATCCTCTCATCACTGATAGAGATTATTTGTACAAGTATAAACGAATCAACCCTGCTCATCACCGAAGCACATTGTTGTTATGTGGGGTTTAACGTACTAAAACCAACTCGAATTATGAGAGACGCCGTAGTGGAGGGCTCCGGAAATTTTGACCACCTAGGGTTCTTTAACGTGCACTGTCATCGCCAGCGCACGGGCCGCAACATTTCGCCTCCATCGAAATGCAGCCGCCGCGGCCGGGATTCGATCCCGCGACCTTCGGATCAGCAGCCTAGTGCCATACCCACTAGATCACCGGGGCGGGGCCCTGAAGCACATTGCATAAGTATGTGTGGTAAGGCATGTATCATTAAACCATGCCTATCAGTAACTGAGAATGAGATGCCATTTTTGAGCATGGTGTGATGAATTTTCACATGAGCTCGCACACATTTCATGGCTGTTGTCAGGACGGTTTGAATGCTTTTTGTGTGAACATCGACTGAAGGCTATATGTAAGCGGTGTTCTTGCAAATAAAAATGATTTGCTGAAATTTAGTACCATATCCGTATGTGTTGCATGTTTCCTTGTGTCCCTTGCAGTGTGTGCTACACCTTTAACAGGAAAAGTGTGCCGTGACATCTAAGCATAGGGGGTATTGTCTTCAGAATACACCTTGTAGAATTACTGTGAGAAATTGGAAGAAATGAGAGAAGTAGCTCATTCTTAATATATTTCTCTATTGCAGTCCCAGCCTGTGCATGTTTATTCTTCTTGTACACACCCCTGATCTCACAAATGTACAAGCATGCTTTTTTTATTGGCATCACTTAAGCACAATTTTTTCGCAAGCAAAGTTTGAGCAAAGCAAATTATTTTTAAAGATGGGCAAAGCATCAGTGACAGAACTGTATTGCTATTGATTTGTGAAAACAGCTGTAAATTCCGAATTCAGACGCAAACGGTTAACAGGATTCGGTTCACTTGAGACCTTAGAGAAACCACTTGTAGCAGAAAAGAAGCAAAAGGTCTTCCAATTTATCCCAGGTTAATTTTTCTGGCTTTTGGTTCCATAATACCAAGACAGCAGAGCTGGTCTACAAAGAAAAACTGTCCACAACAAAAAGCAATTTTCAATCAGCTCTGTGAAGTCCCTCAAGCATACTGAGGTAATTAGCTCAGCAAGGTATTCACTGGGACTCATTGCAGCATATGCTGTAATGGCTCACACTGCCATGGTGGGAGTGCGTGTGAATGCAGAAATGCCAGGAATCATAATGTGTTGCTCTAAGCTCATTTACTGTCAATTCATAGTGGAAAACTGTAGTTCTACTCATGGGATTTGTGAGTAGACTGAACACTTGTTACCATCTCAACGACAAGTTGCAGTGGCTTTAAGGGCATTGAAATACTTAACGATATGAGTATGTCTTTATTGTAGTATCGCAACAGAAACAAAATGATGTAGGTTATGTCACCCCACTAACTCACATAAGCTTCTCTTTATTTAGATTCTAGCCTTGTGTTGGACCTGCGAGAACGCCCTGATACACACTACGTGCACATGTACCAGTGACAAAACGCTGAGATAAGCACTGCGCCTTCATTTCTCATCGCCAGTTTTCGCACAAGTTATGTGACTCCTCTAACCATATATAGATTTCACAAGTGAACAATGGAGGTGGTCACTTTGTAACGGTGCAAAAAGCATCTGCTTGCTTGTCTGACGTGGTGTCTGGAGTGGGATCGAAGCAAATTCCTGTGTGGCCACAATATGTCAGCCAGCTAGCAAACAGCTTGCAGCTTCTTCAACAAGAGCAAGCTGCCAGTAATAATCGTCAAACCGGTGTTTCAGGATGGTGGAAAGCAAGGCTAACAAGTCAACTTCCCAAAACCTGCTGGCTGGCCTGCCCTGACAGATAAATTTCAATGACTGCAAATTTGCACTTGGAGTAAATGAATTTCAGGTAAGGACTCTTCTGTACAACAGCCTGGAAGTCATGTAACGTTCTTCGCCACTAAAAGTGAAATACAAAGAATTTAAAAGACAGTGAGCTAAGGCTTGGCCAGTATATCAACGGTGAGCTGTCATATCCAGCTTAGGAAATGTGGCATGATGGCCTCTCCAAGATTCTATCCTTCTTTCGTGCTCCATGTGAAGGTACATACAGGAGCTGAATTGGCACTTGTGAGTGGAAATTTTCATCTTGTTCCGTGTCCTATGGACAAAGCAGCCAATGTGGGAACTGAACAGTGCAAGCATCTTTACATTTAGGAATTTTGATTCTAAAGTAGCTTGGAAAGACGCTTGCAGAAAACCACCTATATTGCACACAGCTTGCACACCTTTGTTGGTATTTCCAGCCATCGCAGTTCTCCTTTTGTTAGAGTAATAAAGCTGCCCGGAATAATAATGATCTGTGTTTTTACTTGAGTGCGTCAGTTTGTTAGACAAGGGCATTATTTACTATTAAGAGTAGAGTATGTTAAGCAAAGGTTCCACTAAGTGAACGTGTTTTCTAAAATGGATGCCGATTATGGATTATACCAGATCTAGCTCTTTAAAAAGTGCCAATACCAGGCTTTTATTATCCTGTATTTGCAATACTGCTGCCACAAGTTACCATTTGGGACCATATGTGCACCTGAAATTCTTCAAGGTCCTTGTAAGACCTTGATGGGCCAGATGGCGCAGTAAACTACATCGGTGACATTCTCGTGTATGGCTAGAACAAAGTGGTGCATAACAAGAGCCTTTGTTATGTGTTTGACTGCCTGTGACAAAAAGGCATAACGATTAAAAAGATAATGCTTTGCTGTTGCACATGAAGCATATCTGTGCAAGGCCTTCAACGGCCGTGATATCTGCCGAGATCCTGATGCAGAACCACCAGAGGGTTGCCTTGACCTTAAAATGCCAGATATTCATTCCTCAAAGGAACGTGTGATCTTATTAGGGTTCAGGATGTTGGTTTGTTTGCAGGCACCAGTGCATTAAGAAAAAAACCATTAGCAAGAATGGCAGGATAAAAATGAGGACTCTTGCCTGTTAGCTGGCCTTGCCGGCTGGAGTCTATCATATTAAAGACATCTAGTAATCACATGTCCAGAATCGAGCAATTCTGCAGCTCCTGTAAGCCATAGTCTGCTAGTTCTGGCCCTGATATCCGGCAATGTTTAAAGACCAGTAATCAATCAATCAATCAATCAAATGTTTATTAATTCACGAAAAGCTTTCATAGGTAGAGGTATACAGAATTAGGTCCCATAGTAGAAATTGAATTGGGGCCTCCTGTTCATGGTTAACATAAAAATTACAATGGCAAAAACGGTAGCTGGAGGAGTACAATTGAAAAAGAAATGATAACTAATTATACAGGTATGAGGTGACTAACAATATCAATAGGCACCAGTTTGTCGACAGTAAGTAACATAGTGAAACTAACATAGAAGAGGAGAAAAAAGAAAAAAATGAAGAACAAGTTAAGCAACATAAGAATGGCAGGTCTAAAACGAAATCTGGTCATACAGTTCACACATCGATATGACAACAAAACATTTTTCAATTCATGGTAATACATATGGGCTATCTGGAGTTTTATAACAAATGGTAATGTGTTCCATGGTGATATGGCTGCGAAGTGAACAGCCTGTTTGCCATAATTAGTACGCAGAATGAAGTTATTATGCAGCGCGAAAGGTGTTGGGTTAGTTTTGGTTGGAGATGACATAAAAAATAGCGACAGTGTGACTTTGTCATTAATTAGTTTGAAGAGAAAATGGCAAGGTTTAATTTGACAAGGGCGGCCACGTCAAGAATGTTATTTTTATGTTGTAACTTTTTAGCATTTGCGGTGTGTGGACTCGACGTGATTATTCTGATGGCCTGGTTCTGGATAGTCTGTAGCGGTTTTAGGTCAGTAGTGTTTGTGTTACCCCAGCCGGTTTTGCAGTAGTTGATGTGAGAATGTACAAACGCGAAATAGAGTGAGAGCAACACGGGTCGTGAAAAGAACGGACGTGACCTAATGAAAATTTGTAATTCATGTGAAACTTTTTACATAAATTAATGGTGCTTAAATTTTAGGTTACTATCAATAACACCTAAGAAGAGCATTCTTCAATTGCTGATAATAAATGGCTACCAATGGAAATGGGCAGAATGCACAGTGATTATTTATGTTAGGATGAGAAGAGAAGAAATTTAGCTTTTGTGAGATTATTTGTAAGTCTATCTTTTGCACCATCCTAACAAGTTATGAAGATCAGTATTAAGCCTGGTCACTACTGTTGACAGACATTCATGAGAATTATTAATTGTTGTGTCATCGGCACATAGTATACACTTAGATGATATGAGGCAGTTAGGCAGATCATTAATATGAAGTAAAAAGATTAACGAGCCCAAAATGGATTGTTGTTGTACACCTAAATTAGTCAGTTTTGGTTTAGAATAAGCATCGGAACCACTAACAACCTGATATCTGTCACTTAAGTAGTCGCGTAATAGTACTGATGGAGGACCTGTTATACGTATTGAATCTAGTTTAACATGAGAATCTTGTGGTCACTGCTATCAAATGCCTTTGAAAAATCTAAAAGATCCTGATTTTTTGCCATCATCAACGGCTTTCTTTAGTTCATCAGTACGAGATACAAGTGCTAGGTTGGTAGAGCACCCTGATCGAAATTCAAACTGGTCAGGTGAAAGAATATTAAATTTGTTTAACTATTTTATCAATCGCTTTTCAATTATTTTCTCTGTAGTTGATGGCTATGAGTTGCCTGCATGACAATGGACCAGGTCAAGGTGAAGTGGAATTCAAAATGATCCATGAGCAGTGCAACCATCAGTGAGAGAAGCGCTCTTTTTCATTGTAACTCCACAACATACAAGCAGCTGGACTATCTACGGGGGGCTGAAGGCACATATTGAATCACTGAACAAGAGAAATATGCGACTACAGAGCCTAATCCTGAACAAGGCTACCCATACAGCTGCTTCACCATTGGAAAGGATAGGAGCCATGCTACTAAAAGTCACAATAACTTCCTTCTTTTGAGATGTGTTTAATTTGATGGAATTTTAGAAGCAAGCAGTCTTGGTTCACAACAGTTCAAGCCTTTCTGCCATGGAAACTTACATATTTAGATCAGTATTTTTCAAGGGAGACTCTGCTTCAGTGGGGGGTGGGTTTTTCAACAGAATAACGCTTTAAGGACCCCACGGACATGCTGCAGAAGCGTTTCAAGCAGAAGACACACCTAGAGCAGGAATACTTTGGAAGGTTATGTCAGCTGCTGAGTTGTGTTTATTCTTCAGGTTACAGAAGAACTCGCCAACTCTATGACTCGGTAAACATCCAAAGCCTGGAGTCAGATGTGAAAAGTTCTTCATTTTCGTTCATGCTCTGTGACATCATCTTCAGGGTGTCACCCTGAAATAACGCAGTCTAACTACCACGTCGCATGTGTCGCACGTCAAAAGCGCTACCACGGACAATGCTGCAGATTCTTTGAGACAAGGCAGCCTACTCAAGCTGCTCTCGGTTGAGCTCGAAAGCCTGGAGAAGAGTGACTGTAGGGATAGCAGGAGGAGAGAAAGCAGCGGTGCGCTGGCATCAGAGCAGTCACCTTTCAGGTGAGAGTAGAAGCTGCACACAGCACTTGTCCATCACAAGATACTGGTAACTCACCATGGTAGGTTAGCGGCGATGTGTTGGCATGATAAGCTCGAGGTTGCTGGTCAAAAAACAGCCACGGCGGCCACATTTCGACGGGGGTGAAATGCAAAAGACACTCATGCACTTAGGCTTGAGGCTATGCGTTAGCGTGAGGAGCTCAAGGCTGTGGATTGAATCCCGACCACGACGGTTGCATTTCAATGGGGCGAAGTGCAAAATACACCCATGCACTTAGGTTTAGGTATACATCAAAGAACCCCAGCTGGTCAAAATTACCCTGAAGCTCTCCACTATGGGATGTCTGTCATATTCAATGCTGCCTTTGGGACGTAAAACGCTATGAAATATTATTACTAAGCAGTTAGTTGTTTCCAACAACATGAGGAGATGTGTGTTCTGCAGAATGGGAGAGCACTCAATAGAAGCATGTTTTGCCGATGTCCCTGGCATAGAAGAAGGACTTGTTACGAAATGCTAAAGGATGCTTTCAATGTGCAACCGAAGGTCACAGGGCGCCCAACTCAAACGACAGATCTTTTGCCTGAGGTGCAAAAGTCACCGTGCCCCAAGTATGCGTGACCCACAGCATATTCTCGGACCTCAAAGCTAGTCCTCTAGAACAAAAGTGAAAATATGGCAGTTTGTGCATCGCTACAGGGATGACAGCAAAGTACATTTAGCACCCTCTTTGGGGAACAGTGCAGAACCCAGGCACCACGCAAGAGGCCATGGCTCATTTTGTTTTCATGTCAATTCAGGTCAGTTTTCTCTTTTCTTTGCTACAAGAGCATAAGCTTAAAAGTGGTGATCTGGACTCAAGTGGTCAACATTCGAGTCACTTTTGGTTTCCTACAAACATTTCAAGCTTGGGCGTCAAGCGACACCTGTGAAGTGTATTTGACAGTGGGAGCCAGCGTGAATTTGTTATTGGGGACTTATCAGGACATCCGGGCCTGAAATGCCTGGGATCTCTACGAAGAGTTATCAACTTTCTTCACTTGCTGAGACCAGGCAGCAGAAAACAGACGAATAGCAGTCCTGTACTTGATGAAGTCACTTTTCTTACATAGAGGTTGTGCTGAGCGATACAGAGATTCCGGATATGTGCCAAGACATTTAGTAAACTAAAATGGGGTCGTCTTTTGTTGCCCTGTCTGATAAGAAACATACTTCATAAACTGACACATCAATCAGTCATCATGCAAAGTGGAAGAGTCATAGTCATTGACTCTGATCGAGTATGAAGACCTTTATAAAGTTACATTCCACATTGTGAAAGGAATGACTCATTCATAGCCATAAACTCAAACTTACACTGGAATTTGCAAGGAAGCACTGAACGCTCGCCACAAAGGCAGTTGATTCCCAAGGCATAAAGGTTACGAAAATCCTTAACGAAGCAGACCGTAGGTAAATGCGTGACTTTATGCTCAAAGGGACTGCTGCCATGGGAAGCTGGAGAAAAACCATGTCCAAGCTCATCAACACGGCTTGTAAATGAAAATAGAAATGAGAAAAATCTGAACCACGTTAACCTGTAGTTGTTAACGGTAAAAAGAATAAAGCTAAGAGGGCAATCCTGCACTACATGACACTGTCGAAGACCTCTTGGTGGTGCTTATTGAGACTCTATTGCTGCTTTCGGAAGAAAAGGTGCACATGGAGGTTGCCTCTCCTTCTTTTTTTTTGCTGTGGAACAGCTTGTGTTCTTCTTGTGTTTGTGCACAGTGGCATTGATGACAATGGCCAAAAGTATTTTGGGGCAGATTTTGAAGCGCGAAAAATGACAATTTCTAGCAGCTTCTCTTATTTTAGTAGCAGGTTGCGAAGACAAGAAAAGAAAATAAAAGCCAATAACTGCTTTTGATAGAGATATAAAAGAAGAATTATATATTGATTAAAATGAATGAATGCTAGTTTGGCATATTAGGTGTGCTAAAATGAGAACAAGGGCATACCAGAATCATTTACAAATACACTTAGAGAGCAAAAACAATGTAGGACAGAGAAGGTAAGACACACATCATGAGCACTTGTCGTGTGTGTTAACTCAACATGCTATAGTAACTGGCTCACCTGGCTATCCAGAATCCTTGATAAACAGCAAGCAGTAAGACATCAACAACACTAGCGAAGAGACCTAAAACAAGCAGATTTTAAAAACTACCATGCTGACCAGACTTAAAAATGTGGTTTTCAGTCAGTAGCAAAGAAGTTACTTCAAGTAAGAAGTCTACATAAAATACAGCACAAAGCACCAGTCAAGTTAATGCATCATACTGAAATATTGTTACGTGGCGATTAATGACGCTGACCTGCAGTGGGGTGTACGGTTACAGGGATGTGAGAGAGACCCAAGAAAGAAGACGATGATGTATCTTGGGTGAGCGTGGTGTGACTCCCAGCTTGGTTGGTCTGAAATACAAACGCTGTAACTATATTAAGCTTTTCATAACTTTGTCTTGATAAACACCATGCAGAAATAATATCTATATAATGCAACATATTCACGTATGATTTTGATAAATCGAAGGTATATTAATTGTTGCTGCAAAGGTCACTGGTGAAACTACTAATAAGTCAAATGGTTAAACTACTGCATATGTCGTTTTTTTGCAAGTGCATACATCATATTGGGTCACGACAGAGTGTGGCAGGATGCACTGCTGGCATAGAATGGTGATGGTATGATACCTAAAACCTCCCTGGCTTTCTTTAATGCATATTTAAGAAGAAAAATGGAAGTCACAACACCGACAAAGCTATTACTTTGCAAGCGATCTGTATATGCACGAAATAAGGTGCTGTAGCTTGTTTTGAGATACCACAAAGTCAGAAGAAGAGATGCTCAACGTGCTCAGGGAAATTACTCGGCATGTTTTTATCCAAAATATAAGTGTTGAATGCACTGCTTCCGCAACTGGTTTTGAATCATTTCTTGCTGAATAATTTTTTGAGTCCTTCGTGCTAACCTGCTGTGCCAACCCACTCCTAGAATTTTTATCAGTGCTCCATCGAAAAACTAACTCACAAGGCTTCTGTGTAACCAGTTTATAATGACACTTCTGGTACTGGGTGTTGCATGAGTCTTCGAACTTAAACCTGCGCTCAGCACGTGATGGCCAAGTAAAAAAAAGGTCCCATAGTGTTTACACTATGGGACCTTTTTCTGCATAATAATTGTCTATGTCTGTGTATACATGCATTAACTTTTGAATAAATAAACTTCAAACTTCAAGTAAAGTTCTGCAGCGACACTACACTACCACAGTGGCCACACCGCCAGCACGTAGCATGTGTGCTTGCACGTGAAAGTGATGCTCGCAATCTCAGGGACCATGTTTTGAAGCAGCATTGGAGCAGTTTCACTCGTTGTTAACAAGGATGTAATGGAATTCGTGACATGTAGCAGGTTGAGGCAATTGTAGCAGCATTCCCATTACTGTAATGGTAACCCATGAATGCATTGTTAAGCCTCTAACGGATAGCGCTTTGCACCATGGTGCTCGGACATTTTCTCCTGCGATTGTTCTAGGAAACTAGTAAGCAGTGCGATTGGAGAGCAAGTTGTTAGCTCTGATTTAAAATGTTAGGCAGATACTACTAACACTTGAAGGCAAAAGCCTTCAGCTCGCACGTGTGCTGTTTGAGCAGGGAATAAGAGTAGCACAAAGCCAATTTCCACGCTTGGCCGTTTCTTTCAGCGCCCGAAAGACAGGCTGCCGAGGGAGAGAACGCAAGGTGTGATTTACTCAATTCCTTGTTCAGATTGCGGCGCGTCGTACGTGGGAGAGACCAAGAACTTCCCAGAGAGGCTACGACAGCACAGGAACGATGTCCGCAAGTTCTACAGACAAAGGAGTGCATTAGCTGAAGACAGCGAGGTGCACGACCACCGCATCGAATTTGACAACTCCCGCGTCCTCGACTTGGAAACCAGTTTTCACAAGCGGCTTTTTGTCGAATCATGGCACATTCAGGCGACACCTGGTAACGTGAACCGGTCTGCAGGTGCAGTGCCAAGTGTCTATTTTAGCGGACTCCGGCACCTGGTTCAACACTAGCATGACCCCCCTCGGTCTGAAGAACCGGAAAAAGAGAAAGTGAGAAAGGAAGGAAGAGAGAAGAAAAAAAGAAAGAAACAAGAAAAAGAAGGCCTTATAAGCACTGCTGCTGTCTGGTGCCCTCCAGTCACCCCTGAATAAGGGTCCGAGTGGGACCCGAAAGCCGTCTGCGTAGCCGTCTGCGTGGGAGCCGTCTGCGAAGATCTTCGCTTGCCGGATTTTGGATATCTCTGCGCTTTGCGCTCGGGCTAACGGTTAACGCACAAGCGAAGAGTAACATTTGCAGTAGTGGGAATGAGTGTGCATACTCAGCAGTTTCGGTGCAGATTTTTATTAAAAACCTGTATCGGCATTTTGTTTGAATAATATCATCATATCACCGCGCATCCTGTCATGTATTTCTCGTGATTTCTATTTTTTACTCACGCCGAGCTTAGTACTACTATTAATTTGATGCATTAATTCTGCTAGTGTTTTCCATTGTATAAATTGCCTGATTGTGTTTCTTTAGGATTTACATGCATTCCCTCCCTGCAACGATCTCTTGTGAGATGTATTCCCATAAAAATAAACCCTCCGCTAGTTACGGTCACTTGCTTCAATAAACTGAAATGCATTTAATCCGCGCTCTTAGCGCTGCAGGAAACGAAATAGTTGTCACCCTCGGCCGGCCTAACAATGAGAAGTGTTCTGCGGAAGAGCTGTACGGACAATAAAGAAATGCTGAGAGCGCGACAAAGCTCCAGAAACTACAGCAATGTGCTACACGCAAGTTTGGCAGGGCTGGCGAAACCCACCTCGCTTCTAAACACTTCCGACTGGCGGGACGCAGCCAGCAGAGCGCGAAAAAAAGAAAAGGAGAGAGAGAGAACAGCAGAAGTGCTGCTGATATAAAATCCAGGCAGGTAGACAGCGCTCTCTCATTGTTTCTTCAGTATTACACAATATGAAATACAGTTAAAACCCACGTGCAAACAGCAGAACGTATAATTTAATGTCTCAATTTCCTAAAACTATAGGAAGCGGCTCCACGCCTCCCGAGGGAGCGCCGAAACTGGTAGGCGAGTGTCAAGTTACGAAAGGAAGCGGAGCCGCGATGAGTTTAGGATGAGGAAATATGTCTCTGTGCTTACTTTTCCAGCCCTGAAGAGACTAGTGAATCGGAACATTTTGCAGCTTTTATTTCACTTTGCTACTAAGCCAGTTTAACCCTCTGAAGGTTCTTGCCATATATGCACGGCGGCGGTTCTGTGTCCCGCAAGCAGTGTTGTACACTTTACTCCCAAACAGGAACGAAAGCTCGTTCCTCGTTCCTTCCCAATTTTGTAACGAGTTCCCGTTAAAGATTCCTTTAATCAGAAAGGAACGCGTTCCAGTTAAACTTCTTAAATTAAAACGTGTCGTTACACTTACGTTACATTCGATTTTTAAAATTGAAACTAGTGTCGGATAATTGTGAGCTAGAATTAAGTGACTTAAACACTTTAAAATTCACTTCCAGCTCCGTACATTGCGCGAACTTAAAGCCTACCGGCCGCTGATTATTTAGAGATAAAAAAATATGAAAACAAATGTTTCTAGACATATTGTCAGGGAGCACCGAACGTAGTCCCGACATGTTCACTGCGACGTTGACTCTAGTCTATTACAAGTCCACCACATAATGGGTCTTCCAATGAGCAGTCAGAATAGTGTGCTTCAGATGTGCAAATAGAAAGTCACTCACATTCACCGATGCATGTGAGTAGCAAGCCTGCATTTAAGACTAAACGCTATAAATACTGTAGACCAGTCGATTTACATTCACATATAATAGCTTCATTCACATGTATGGGAACGCGTAGTATGGGATCTGTCTGCCTGTCTGTCTGTCCGTCCATCCGTCCGTCCGTCCGTCCGTCTGTCTGTCTGTCTGTTTTTATCCTCCTTCGCCCTTACCCGCGAGAGACAACGCTGATGCAGGAAGCGTGTGCTAGCGAATTTCTTGATTGAAAAGACCGACTGCTCGCGCTCACCGGCCACCCCATATATATAGGCACTGGATCTTGACCTGCAATGTAGTGCCGATGGGATACTTCTCTTGTGCGTAGTTGAACCATAAGGATTCGCAGCGTGCGCGGTAACTAAAAGTAATCGGAAACTAGGCGCGATCTACGACGTGGGAGCGTACGAACCTCATAAAGACCAGGAGCATAAATGTCAACGCGTGTGTAAATATACACACGCGTTGTCACTCATTTACATGCATGAGTGGGCAATGTCACGGGTGATTTACAGTAGCACCGAACGAACCCCAGTGCTTCGCCCACTCTTCATGGTACACTTCGTGGAGATGCGTGATTTTTTAGCAGATGCGTTTCCTAATCAAGAGGAAGAAAAATTACACCATCTGCCGATAAAGGGGACCATGAGACGATGCGAAGCAGCAAGGGGAGTGCACACCTCGTTTACATCGGTTTGACTAGGCGTCGCGTTTGCATCGGTTTGACGCTAGCAGACGCTGCCTGCGTCAACGTTTTCTCTCGCGGGCGAGAGTGCGTTCTCGTTTCTTGCGAGGTGGTAAAGCGTTCATTGGAAAAACAGTCTTTCCATAGTCAACGCGCGCCGTTCGGAGCGGAGCAATGCCGAGAGGAGAGGAGATGAGACATGGAGAGGAGGATGCGCATGCGTAGTGCGGGCGTGGACGCCACAAGGTGGTTGGAGGGAGGGACATAGCCCCGACCATAAGCTGCTTCGCATCCAAAACAGGTGTGTCAGTACTACAGCTCGTGCGCCCCTTTTTCATGGTAGGCTTTTTTATGGCTGGATTGACTTTTTTGCCCTGCTAAATCGACGAGGGGATCTCATGTATGTAAATCTATCAATCTTTGTACGGTCACGGAGAGTCTAATACAATAAGCTTATTCTGATCATATCTCGCCTACTTTCTAAGTATTCCAAATCGCGCGAACTTAGCATTTCAGTAACTGAGGTACACCTTTAGTTGCTAGAACTTACGAACCAGACATCGGGCCTTTGAACGCTTTTTTATTTGAACGATTAGACCTTGCTGATAAGGATTCCACACTACTGCAGGATATTACAAAGGAGAAAAGTCGCAATTAGCTAAAGAACTTGTCCTTCCTCTATTTTCATCAATATAGGTTGTGTTACGGGTAATGTAATAGTGGTATCTAGTGTAAACATCATGTGTAGCGCTTTCTGAAACGCACACGTCCCGATAGAGTGAATTTCGACAAGGCCTGTAGTAACATAATTGTGAACCGCATCAACGACTCAGGCATTAAATCCGGGGCATGACGATACAGTTTAGAAAAATGAATTAAATACTGAGCTTGATGAATAACAGGCGATGCCTGGGAGTAAAGAGGGTTCTCACAGAATCTACGCATCCATCCATCTATCCATGCTCACCAACACAACCTCCACTCATCAATCCATTCATCAATCCATCTAACTATCCATCCATACATCCACCCATGCGTTTATCCACCAGTGCAAACCCTGGTCCATCTTTCAGCCGGAGTAGTTACTCAAGGGGAACGGCTCTGTCTTTTAATTACGGCGACAATTAAGTACCAAACTACATTATTACAACAGGTGCTCCTTTCAAAAGGAGTGACAAAGTATCATGTCTTTTCCTTCAGCGATGCTGCACTTCGTTTACGCGACCGAAAAGTCGTTCATTTCTGTTTCCTTATCGGTACGCTTAGAATAAAACCGCGAACACTTTGTAATCGTTCTAGGTTTCATTGCCATTAATGTTGGTAACGGTCACACGTTGTATGCTCTTTTATTTATACTCATACAATCAACAGGTAGCACACTATAACGCATGACAATTTTTAGCACAATGATGAGGGGCAAAATATATCCAGCGGGCACACGTGCGTGCGCACTCTCAAAATCAAGACGCTGATCTACAGTGATACTGCTCCGGAACTTTTTTTCCTCCCGGATTTCCGCCTTTGACGGTGTTCTGTTGATGCAGGATGCTCTGGCACTTCTCTTTGTAGATAAGGAGTCGTCTGGTTGACCACTTTTGGAAGGCTGACATACAATGGTGTGCCGAAGCGGCCACATCCGACGAGTTCCAAACACGCAGTTCATATTGGTTGGTATCACCTATAACGAGACCACAATCCAGTTAAATTATTCGATGGGGAACGCTTAACATCTCGGCTTCAAGTATTTGCGAACAATACGCATGTTCACAAGGCAGCAATAGTAGACACGTAATATTAATTGCAACTCTAACAATAATCGCGATATCTCGTATACAGTCCCCGCCTTTCTCTACCTGAACGGATAGAGAATTCGAGTTCTTCCGTGCATTTTTTTCTTACATATAGTGCATTACCGAGAAATGTGCACGAGCTCAAGAGACCTGGAAGAGACAACTAATGCGTAGCCTATCGAGAAACACACAACGATCTGATAATACTGCGACGTTAGAGTGCCTCGTTTTGCTTGACTCCCAAGTTAAAGGATTGACAATGAGATGATCATGAACTCAAAGTATTTCGTTATCTTAGCTCGAGGAGAACATATTACAAAAACTTCAGATGGATGTAGTTGAGCAAACAATCAAAAGATGTGATTACCAGTTCTTCGGCTGCCGTCAAGCGCTCCGATAAACCTGTGTGCGCAAACATAAAGAAGTCTGCGCACAAAATGAGATCCTTTAATAAATACGCCTTCCGAGTGCCCTGTAACAATGGTCACCTAAGCTCCTCGACGTAGCTCGTAGCGTAAGTAAATGGAGAACACGTAAGCACGTCACAGGGCGCTCTTCCCAACGTCTACCGTTCGAGCACGGCAGGTGGCTGATATGCGGCTCGATTCTCTGTTTTACCACGGCAGTATTTTATGCCGGGGTCCACCACGACGCCATACTTCGCTACCGTAACGGATATGACACTGTAAATCAAACATGTAAGGAAAATAAAAAAAACTCCTAGGAAAACCTTCCGTTGATGCGCTGGGTATTAAACTCACAGCTCCCCGCGCCACGACGAGAGGTGCAGATGCTCGATACTGTACGAACGCGCCTTCTTCTCTCGTGAAGCTGAGCACGCGCGCATCCAGGAGCACATTGTCTGGAACTGTGCCGCCATCAAGGAGAGGCACAGTGAATCACTGTAGCTTTACTTCATCTCTCCTGGATGCCGACACCATTCCACGCGTGTTTCAAGGTCCGTCTCGATGAACACTTGCAGAGCGGCGCGCATAGCCGCATTCGTACAACTTCGAGCTGTGCTTGAATCTGTACTACTTTGGTAGGGCACTGGCCACCTCACTTCGTGGGTGGAACTACCCCGTCGACCGCTCTGCGAGCGTGATGGGAACAAGAAAACTGCTGCGTCAGGCGCCATACCATGGCAACGACGTTAACGGGTCAATGTGGCGCAAGTAGTTCGACATTTACAATAGACTGTGCCCATTTATTAGGTAAACTACTTCACTTATCACAAAGGGTTGTCCCTTGATGCCATGGAGGCAATGTGTGTCAACGTGGGTTCATCCACGTCGCGTGGTGCCGTACCAGTGAAACACCGATAGCATTGGGTAAGTTCATCTCGATGTAAGAATTAACATTGAACTGTTTATGCGAAGAAACATTTCACTTTCGAGTTATACCGATTCCTTTTACAAGTGCAACAGCTACATTTCTTTTCTTCTTGGCGTCCGCTTCAGTATCCACAATAGCTCACGTAGTTTCGCACTGCTTTTGTACACGACATGGATGTTCTTCACCAGATATCAAGCTAGATCGGTTTTCTCTCAAAGTCGACAATTACGAAATCGTGACCTTGCAGCGTCAAGCATAATAAGTTGTTTGTGGGATGTTCAGAACGGGTTCTTTGCTGCAATCCGCGCTCTTGAAAAAAAGACGCCCATCTTCCATATGCACCGGTTCACCTTTAAAAGCTTACCACTGAACCATCATGGTAACTTGGCTACGCCCAGTCTTGTCTCTAAGAGCAAGACGTCCTTTGGCAGCGAAACTTTCGAAACTGGAGGTCGACTTGTTTTCCTATCTATTGTAATGCAAGAATGGAAAAGTCGACACGCCCTTGTTACCGACCCGGAGTACTATCGTGGACAGTGTCAAATTCCGCCATCTCGTCAAATTGTATAACGGCGTGATTTTTAGCCAATCAGGGAGCCCGGGTCTGCACTCTGGCCCAATTCGAGCTGTCAGGATTGTGGAACTTGAAAAATATGGCGGAATGTAAAGTGTACAGGGATAGCCACCCCCATCCGTGTGAGGCATTTGTGAGCGCTCGTCTTCCCTTGCGCGCGACCCACAACATGATGGCAATGACCTTAGAGCCAATGTGCGATAAAGCGTAGAAAAGATTTAGCTCGAAGTTGCGGCTTCGAGCCCCCCATATGTTGCTGCATTTCCATAGCGCGATATGCAAATGGAGAGGAAGTAAATAAGAAAATAAATAAATAAATAAATAAAGTGTTTCGGTGCATGGTGAAGTATTAGACGCGGTAAGTAGAAACTGAAAGCTCGACGCCAACTAAGCCCATTGTGACAAGATGGTACGTTAGTTGGCAACAGATGATAAATAAAATAGAAAGGAAATAGGTGAAAGAAATTCCGCTAGAACAATCAAAGTCACGGATGGCGCGCAGTGGAAAGGTAGGCTGCGTTTCCCCTCCAGGGACACGCTTGCCTTTAGCCCGTGGGTAGGTGATAGCGAAGAAGTCTCGAGTTTACCAGAAGCGAAACGCAGGCCCTCAGTTGCCCTCGACCCACACTCATGCCGTTAGCCAGATTTGCTGTCTCAAGGGATTTTAGCTCACGGAAAGAGGAAATAGCTTTATTAAGTCCGGAGGATCCCCTCCCCATCCATTGTTGGTTTAGTGGTCAGCAGGGGTCGCGGGCCGCACCCAAGTTGGGACGGGAAGGCCATGAGCCTCCGCCCTTTCCTGAGCCCTCTGGACGGCCCGGAATTGTGTCTGGTGGTCGCCGCTTCGCAGCTCGTCTTCCCAGTGTTCTTCTGTGCTCAACACGGTGCCGCTTAACGCGGAGCATTGGCAAAGCATGTGGGATAGCGAGCAGTACGATTCGCAGCAATCCGGATAATGGGGCTCTAACTGGCTAAAATTTTAACTGCGAAGCATTTCGTGGGGATATTGACTACATTTGACATTATCTGTAGAACCGCCTGCCTCTCGGTGCTGTCCTGATCGTCCCGTTCGCTTGGTATGCACGAAAACCGCCATGGTAGGGTAGCAATGTAAGACTAGCATCAAATATTAATCTAAACATCACTAGCACCGTATACTTGTCAGGCACGTCACAAGTGACGCCATTATATTCCGCAGAACTCGGTCCACGGTTGTCGGGTATCCAATGCAGATGATTAAATGTTAACATTGCTGTTCATGCTAATAAGGACTAACTGAAACAGGTATTGAAAATTGTGTGTGGCGCTTGCATATTTAGGCCCTTGAACGTCGAAAGTTCGAAAAAGAAACTTTCCCATATGGTTCAATTAATTTATTACTTATTATGAACATACAGCATGCATAAATTTGGGAATGAAATATAAAAGAAATGTGGCTGATCCCCCTGTGAAAGGAATCGGTATAACACGAAAGTGAAATGCGTCCTCGCATAAGCAGTTGAATTTCATTGTTACGTCGAGGTGAAGTTGCCCAATGCTATTAGTGTTTCGCTGGTACAATGCTGTTTCACATGGATGAAGCGCCAGTCACACATCGCTTCCATAACATGGAGGGCCGCCACTTTGTAGTAAATGAAGTAGTTTACCTAATAACTGGGCACAGCCTATAGTATATGCTGCGCGGGAAAGGTATCAGTCATATTTACTGGCGCCACATTGACCCATCAACGTCGTTGTCGTGCTCTCGCGCCTAACGCAGCAGTATTCTTTTTTCCCAACACGCTCATAGAGCGGTCAGGGGGAAACGCCACCCACGAAGGTAGCGGTGCTCTGCTCGAACGCGGCTGTGCGCGCGGTATTGCACGCATGCATCGCGGCGGACTTTGGAACGCGCTTGGAACGGTGCTGGCATCCAGGCGAGACAAAGTAGGGCCACGGCCACCTGGATCGGAGCGCGCGGCGGTGTTACACCGCCGCGCGTTCCGATCCAGGTGGCCGTGGTAGGGCAGCAGTGATTCACTTTGCCTCTACTGGATGGCGGTACCGTTACATGCAAGGTGCGCCTGGATGCGCGCGTGCTTAGCCGGACGAGACAAGAAGCAATACTATGCCCTTTCGTGCATTTGCGCTGCAAATGTGGGCTGGTGCTTTCGCTAACGCCGCATCGAGCATTTGCGGCGTTAGCGCAGTGGTAGAGCGCCGGGTACCTTTCGTCGTGGCCCTGGGAATATGAGTTCGATTCGCAGCGTATCAACAGTTTTTCTGAGTGCCTTTCTTCATTGTTCTTACACGTTTACTTGACTTCGTCATATCCGTTGCGGTAGTGACGTATGCGGTTGTGCTGGGCCCCGGCATAAAATATATTCGTGTTTAAAATAAGAGAACTGACAACAAAGAGCGTAAAAGGAAAAGTCAGAAAGGCGGAGAAGATTTACTGGAGGGCAGCGATGGAGAAAAACCGACTCTGAATAACTACCGAGAGGGCAAAAACGAAATAAAGAGGGAGGCATTTTATGATAATTCAAGAGGATGCGCTTTATTGTTTGAAGCGAGACCGGGCTGCCTTAGACCGCGTATTTCTAAAGCGAAATTCAGTAAAGAAGAAGAAGAAAAAAATTCACAGCATATCCACGGGGTGAATGATGATGAGTGGGCGAAGCTCCGGAGTGAATCACCGGTAAACCGTTAATCTTCCGTGTAATTCACCCAGTCGATCATCATGTAAAGACGTGAGAAACACTCTATTCGAACGCTGGGATCTCGCGTTTAAGGGTACGCTAGCACAAACGCATTAGAAACATGCAGTACACTCTAGTAAGGGGGGAGAGGCCACAGCGTCTTACGCAGCCCCTTACACAGGCCGGAACGTGATGATGATTTTGGTTCGGTTAGGAAAGGACGCTAATTTCTGCAGCCCATGTAGGGAGCACGGCTAAGCGTCCGTGGGGATGGGGGAAAGGGAGTGAAAGAGATATAGAGGAGAGAAAGGCCGTAGTGGAGGGCTCCGGAAATTTAGACCACCTGGGGTTCTTTAACGTGCACTGACAACGCACAGTACACGGGCCTCTGGCATTTTCGCCTCCATCGAAAATGCGACCGCCGCGGCCGGGATCGAACCCGCGTATTTTGGGTGGCAGCCGAGTACCGTAACCACTACACCACCGCGGCGGACCCGGAACGCGCACCGCGTTTGCCGACGCCATCACATGACTGCTGAAAGAGTATAAGGCGGAGAGGCCACAGCGTCTTACACCAGCTTCTTACACGCGCCGTAACGCGCTAGCACAAACCAATCATCATCGTTAGAAACGGACAGTCTTTCGCTCTCTCTTTCTGTCTCTCTCACACAAGACAGCAGATGGAAGAGTGAGAGAGCTCGCGCGCCGGGAGGAACGCGCCGAGGGCGAGCGCGAGCCTCCCGGCGCGCGAGCTATCGAGCGCAATCCTAGAACGAGGTGGTTACGACTACAAGGGACGAACGACCCACGCCTTAAGGAGCTCCGCCCCTAAAATCAGGAACTGTATTTTGGCGAGAGTGCCAAACGCGGTTCCAGGCAGAGCCCCTTCGGAGCTGTGAAGTTCCAAAATCGGAGTAAGAAATGTCATCGCCGTTGGTGCCAACAGACTGGGCAGTGCGTTTGTTCATATCACCGCTTTGCCGTGAACATAAAGAGCTCGTTGGAGACTCCATTAATGACGAGAGCGTAGACGTCTTGTGAGTGCCAGTGGAAGGAAGCTAAGAGCAGTGCCATTAAAATAAAGCTCAAGTTCTTCGTGCCTCCGTTGCGATCACGCGGTGACGCCAAAACTGCCAGGAGGTGTTGCCATAGCTGCTGCACACCGCGCGATGAGCTGAAACTAGAAATCAGTGCTGCCCTCTTCTGATAAAGCTGTAGTTTCGTTAAGGAAAGGGCACTGATTTCTGCAGCCCATGTGGGGAGCATGGCCAAGCGTCCGTGGGGGTAGGGCAAATGAAATAAAAGAGATAGGAAGAAGAGGAAAGCCATAGTGGAGGGCTCCTGAAAATGTCGCCACCTTCGGTTCCTTAACGTGCATTGACTACGCATAGTACACGGGCTTCTGGCATTTTCGCCTCCACTGAAAATGCGACCGGCGCGACCGGGGCCGAGACATCGTTTTTTTAGGTGTTGGACGAGCACCATAGCCACTACACCTTCTTTGGCAGATAAGCAGGCTCTGCTTATCTCCCAAAGAATGTAGCACAATGAAATGTCAAGCGCCCCCTAAGTCCTACGACGTGGCTGCATCTCCCAGTATCATTCCCTTTCCCATACCACCATGGACGCCTAACCATGCTCCCGACATTGGCAGCACCAGCGTCCATTCCTTAAGCGAAGCACAGTCAACCCCCAGAAATTATGAATCGTCACAGAGGCCCGATATTTCAAACGGACAGTCGAAGCCGTGCCCGTAAGGCAAAGACCTTGTGGGCTAGAGAAACCCTCAGCGACACAAAGACACACTGTCTTACGGCGAAGGTGGCATTGGGCATGCACGAATAGCATCCGCAACCGCTCGCAAAAGAAAGATTTAAAACCAAGAAACTCGTTCTGCTCGATCCCTACGCTGTTTAGCAGCCCTCATTTGTAGGCCTCTTCGAACAGCGAATACCAGGAAAAGGATGTCCCCTTTGTTGAAAGTCGAGTTATAATCAGTTTTGTAACAGCGCGTGTTTTTGAACATTTATTGCCTTTTCTGTAGCCGTTCTCTTATTTTCCGACACTAACTTATTTTTGAACATTATAATTTCTTTCTCTAGCCTTCCATTTTGCGCAAGCCTTGGCAATATAGCAGAGATTTAGCGGAGTATTTCCATTTTGTGTGTGCACTTCTTATGTGTGAAATTACCCCAAAGCGCCAGCAAATGCATCGAGCGCTTCATGTCAAACAAACCTCAGCGCTCACACCGCCGCGCATCTTATGTGAAGGCGAAATGCATTCCTCATTTTATAAAGACATTCTTTGGTTTATGTTCCATTTATGGTCAGTATTCGACTAACCTTACATGAACTTAATTTGACAAAGCCCTAGCTTTGACATTAAACGAAACTCTACTCATGGATTTCCAGTGCACGTATATATTTGGGCGTGGTACGTTGGTGCTGCCCACGTGACTTTATAATTGTGAATCCTGTAGTAAAGCGGAACTATCGATTGTTTCATGTCGTGACTTAACGGTCTTCTAAATTATGCACTCGTAACCTGCCACGCTATATTTTAGTAAATAAGAAGTGAACGAGGCGCAGATTTTGAGTTTAACACCGGAGCTGTTGAAGATTGAAGCAAAATCTCTCGTAGGAGGCGTTCGCATTTAAGAGAAGAGCCGTCACTTAGAAAAGGAAAGGGGGTAACCGCTCTTGCTCTTGAGCCGCTACCCACGCTTCCACAATATCGATTATGCCGAGCACAGTACAGAAAGATATAAGGAATGAAACAAAAGAATGAAACGAGGTGGGAAGGAAGGAGTTCGGGAGAAAAAAAGCAAAATAACGAGAAGTCTCCACTTGAGTAGATGGGATACGCGGACGTGAGCTTGCTCTTGATCCACTACCTGCACCTTTGGCCCAGCCCGCTCCTAGATGGCACTGATAGCGACAGTGGACCATGATAGTAAACGTGAAGTGAAAAAAAAATTTTGAGAAGTATAGCTCCGAGATGAGGAAGTCGCCCAAGCCCAAGCGCTCGCGGCCGATGCCTCAGTCGGTGTTCAAGCCCGCCCAGATTAATCATCGCCGGAGATTTGAATAAAGTTGTTTGTGTGTCTGTCTGTCTAATGCACGCTGTGAAGGTGGTTTTACAGCGAAGCTATCAGCTACACCCACAACGATTACCCATTGCGACATCGCTTGAATTTCGTGTTCATTTTAACAGCATGCATACACTAGACGTCGTGTGTGAAAGCGCCTTGGTTTTGCCTACGACGCAGCTGATGAAGTCGGGTTTGTTCTTTTCGTCAGGCATTATGTTCACGCTGTTCTTCTGGTATCTTTACTTTGCGTAGTTGGTCCGTACTAGCCTGCAATTAACCGAGTTGCCAGACCGGTCTCTGTTCTAACAGCCAGCCGAGCCGCCGCTAGAGTCACGGACACCTGCCGCGTTCGACGTCGACATCTCCTGTATGTGTTCCACTATCGCCTCATTCACTCCTCCTTTCTACCTCGTTTCAGCTATGCGGCGGGGCGCTATTTTCTTAACGGTACAGGCGAGGGATGGCGTAAGACCACCGCGCCGGATGACTTATGCGCAGGCGCCGTGCGCCTCTCTTCCTCTGCGCAACGCTATGTTGGTTCGCCCCCTTTTTAACGCGAACGCGTTTCTTGGCTAAGTTGGCGAAAGCGCGCGCCCAGCTGGCGTCCGCGAAAAGCGTCCGCAAAAGCCGTGTCCGGAAAGCACGTGACCCCTCCCACCGGAAGTAACGCCGGCGCCAACACTTGCCGCAGCGGCAGTCGGCTCGCGCTCCGCTCTGCTGCAGGTACCTGTAGCGACGTGCGACCGCGTCGCCGCGTTTCTTCACTTGGTTGGCGAAAGAGCGCTCCCAGCCGCGTGGCGTCGCTGTAGCAGCACTGGGCGCCCGAATGCGCCACCTGGCCCATCGTTCATCGCCGCCACGCGTGCCAAGTTCAATCTCGAATCGAAGACACCCACTGAGGCCATCACGACGACGAGATGTACGTCCATGGGTCTCGCATTCACTACGGACACATACATTGTGCGAGATGTTACGTATGTATCCACCTGCTACTAGGATATGGGTCATGAGAGTGTCTTGTACACCGGCCCAAGTACACCGTCCCCGGAACGATAAGAGCGTGACGACACCGGCGACTGTCTAATGACACCACCCGCGACACCGCGGCGCTGCTTCGACATGCCCGAGACCTGGCTCAGGCATGTCTGCGTAGACTGCCTGGACAACAAAATACGCGAGGACATGTGAAGTATCGACAACACTTAGATGGCATCAAGTCATATATATAAACACAATCCGCCCTCCCACATTGCCTCATTCCTTATGATACAGCTCGGCAACACTAGTGTCAGCACCCCTCCGCAACAACAATCTAGCCAAAAGAAATGCTTTCTACTTCTCATCTCATAAGAATATGCTTAGGGATCGTGCAACTTTTTTTTCAGCCTGGCGTTTTCTGTTGAAGCAGACCACAAGACGAAATTTTTTTAGCTCGCAAAGGTATACACCTTCGCCGTTAAAAAGTCTCGGTTTGCGCAGATGTGAAAACCGGACCCCCGCTTGCTCGCGGCCTGCTATCGCCGTCCTTACCCTGAGCCCACTGCTACATGATGCGATGGCAAACTTGACGCTCTTGTCCCAGATTCGCCATTTACGAAGTTTGCAGAGGCATGGAACTAGTTTAATTTCTGGTGCCATTACATTTACCGACTCTGCCGGACTGCCACGATTCTCGCCACTTACGACTTTCTCCTTTCGAGGATATTCAAGAATAAGTGGTATCCTTACACACTGTTGACTTTTAAGGGTATTGAAAAGCCAAATGAAACGAAAAACACTTACCTAAATAGGAAGACATTGATAGAACGTGAATGACAGCGCACTTGTAAGTTTTATTCAGGAATACAATTTCGTTCTTCATTTTGTGACGGCTGCCTGCATAGAAATGAATACCGGTGAGGACGCCGTTGAGCTGCACGGGGAAGACTGCAGTATAAGTGTTACTTTGGAGGCCGAGACGTTGCCTCAGCCGAGCACTGATCTCTTAAAAGGACGCTATTTTCAGCAGCCCTTACCGGAACACGGCTCGGCGTTCGATGGGGTAGGGGTAAAGGAATAAACGAATGGAAAGCAGAGACAGGCTGCAGAGGAGGGATCCGAAAATTTTCACCACTTGGGGTTGTTTAACTTGTGACACCGAGCACTACACAGGCCTTCTCGCCTGTATCGACAATGCCAATGCAGCGGCCTTTTTTGAACCCCCTTCCTTCGGTTCCGCAGTCGAGCACCGTAGCCACTATACCACAACGGTGGACGAGAATTGAGAACGTTTTATTGTTGGCTAATAACGAGGGGCCAGCGAAAAGAAGGAAAAGACGGACAGGAGAAAAAAGCGAAATAAAGGAACATGCGTGCGTGTCCGTGTATGGTGCCTACCGCAGTGAAAGCATCAATCACACACAAAAAAAATTGTGTGCAGCCAAGGGACCTAAATGCACATGCAGTTTTAGTGAAACGGCGCTTTTCGTCGACCTGCACTCGATTATCTACGGCATGTGGTTTGACAACGTAACAACGCCGCGGAATGCACCCTTCCTATCGAGTTCGTGCAGCTAAATGTATGTTTCATAGAATCAAAGAGACAGTGACGGTCATTTCTTGCAAGGTAAGAGATTGTATGTCTCACCCTTGTGAGTAACGCACACTTGAAGATGTTTGACAAATTACGGATTGGTCATAGAAGGCTACGACTCCCAGCACATCTACACTTTGCTGGATGCCCTGTCGGCTATTCATTAAGACGCGGATAATCAGCAATCAATACACTTATTGGCGACGAGGAGCAACGTAAAGGACAACTATACTTTAGGCACTGCAGCAGCCGTTCAAGCATGGAATATTCACCCAGGAAGACAGGCAGGTATTGCCCGCCGCTAAATTTTCTCCTAGCGCCTCTTCAGTATCGTACATGTTCGACCATCATGGAGAATTCGTTCGCAGAACATTTGAGGGCGTTAATGTCGTGGCGCTCAATCACCTTCCCATGTGGTACTCTCAGAAGTCTGGCGCGCTTCCTTTCCCTACTGCAAAAGCAAATTCCACTGGCCGAATTATCACGAGAATAATTTTGTACACACTAAGTAGCCGTACTGAGATCTCCATTCTCACATTCTGCATTTAAAGAAAATGTATAATACGAGGTTTATTATTTATTCATATGTAATTATTAAGCCGACCTTATTTTAAGAAAGGTCGTAGATTGTCTACACAACAGGAGACAATATTAATTTGGCCGCATCCTTGTAGCGCGCATGGATATTAAAGCAGTGGCATAAGCTAACTGGGTGCTCTGTATGTACTGCATAATACAGTGCTATAAGAGCAGACGGCACAAAACTTAAGGAGAACTGAATCTTATAGAAGTACCAAAGCCATGAGTGGTGCGGGAAACCCGTCATCTCAAATGCGATAACATATAGAGAAGGCTTATCTAGAACATGCTGGTTCGATCGCCGTGGCCACGGCTGGTTATCAGTAGAGTAAGTAAGAGGGTATGAAAGAAAAAAAGGAAAAGAAGAAGCGTGTCAGTGTACGGTAAGATAGGTGTCAGTAACTTCCCGCCTTCGCCAATGCCGCTTGGCCGTTACGACAGTTTCACAGCGTTAGTTTTTCGTATTTGAACGCAGCCTCTCTTTAAATCGAAGGCAGTGCTATAGTGGCAATATGCAATGAAATCTGAAAGTATTATTCAGGTACTTACCCGGTGAATGAATGTATACAACATCTTTCTTATCATGTACGGCATACCAAAGGGACTTCCACCCTGCAAATCGAAAAAAATGTCGATTCCAGCGCAGCGTTACAAACAGTGCTTGAACTTGACCTCACCTGCGTTGATTTTCGTCTAAAAAGTAATGATTGTATTGCAGTACTGTTTCTGTGGACGAGAGCATTACGTCTAGTTCGCAGGTACAGCGACCACGACCTGATATAATATACGTCCATATTGGTGATTGCGTCCATAAAAACTGAAAAAAAAGACGAGAAAATATTTATAGAAAGGAACCTCTCAATATTTCAGATTTTTTTTTATAACGCACCCGTATCCCAGCCTTTCCATCCAAAGTTTTTTGCAGACATCTCGACTGTGGTGGACACAGCTATTTCAACTACATGCTCTGGGAAGTGCCCCTCTAAACACCACACGGCTCAGGCGATCTCGCAAGACACCTTTTAGTCACTCTTCAAGAATCACGACTGGCTCCATCAACTCCAGGCAGTCTAGAGTGTCCAAGATGCGGCGGTGAGGCTCGGCCTTCCTGTTACGATGTGGAAGCTCCCCGTGGCCCTCCCTCAGTAAAAAGGGGGCAGTGATTTCTTCGGGACCCCTATAAAGTTCAATACCTACCTACCTACATTGCCCATGCACAATGGAGATTTGTGCGCGCGCAATGTGTATATGAAGCAAAGCTGGAAAGGTAAAGCTTGCGTTGGCGTCTTATTTATTTTCATAACCTTTGAACAGTGCCATTCAACAGACTTCCCATCCAGTTATTGTGAGCAGCAAGTTTTCATGTCCTGTTACTGTAGCCGTCTAAGGACATAGAGAAGTGGAGCGACGTTCGTCAAGCAGAAAGTTGTGCATAATGGAGCAACTTGCTCGCTATTTCCGCCGTAACGAGGCCTACGGGCAGCCGTCTTTGCACGTTTCGTGGGCTGCCTGACTAACGGAACCACTATGCCGTGGGCTCGTATACCACGTGATGTTCACGAAAAGTAGACGTACTCTCGCACTGTTGCCAGTGCATGACGTTCTAATCTCCGGTCATATCGGAGCAGATAAAATGCTTTGCCGCTTTCATGAAATGTTTTACTGGCGAAGACGTCTTTCATTGCAGAACGTAAGGGCATCACACGATTATACAATATCCGTCATTTTGACTAGTATGCCAACTATGGGCACGTGTACGCGCACATTCGTGAATGTCTTATTGAAAACATTGCTGTCGACAGCACGCCTGTTGATACAGAAGTTGAGCACACATAAGAGACACAGCAGGACACTCTAACGAAGGGAGACAGCCCTACAGAAACGTTTGTAAAAGCTGTTGCTAAGACGAATCCTCTTGCCTGCGACTCAACGCACTGTGATAAAGAGGCGTGGCCCGTAGTGGAGAGCACCGCAGCACTAGCAGCTCACCGGCAGTAATGTTCAGTAGACTTGGGCGAGCACAGCGATTTGAGATACCTGACGAGACATTGGAAGTAGTAAGCGAATATACCTAGTTCGACGAGGCAGTGACCCCTGATCCGAATCATGAGGATGAGATAATGAGATAATTAGGAGGATAAGAATGGGGAGGAATGCGTTCCGAAAGCATTCTCACATAAGTGGCAGCTTACCATTGTCTCTGAAGAGCAAAGTGCATAACAGCTGCTTGTTATCGGGTACTCACCTACGGGGCAGAGACTTGGAGGCAAAGTAAGAGGGTACAACTGAATTTAGGACGATGCAGCGAGCTATGGAACGGAAAATGGTAGGTCTAACCTTAAAAAGGGGACAAGAAGAGAGCTGAGTGCGTTAGGGAAGAAAAGCGTGTTAGGGACATATTAATAGAAATTAAGAAGAAATGGGCGTATCCAGCATATGTGGTGGTGGACGAGCGTAGAGGAGGTAGAAAGGGCTATAGCCGGTGCTCATCGTGTTTCGCAGAGTTGAAAGCGTACGTCACGAATGGAAATACTTCATCCCAGTTCTTGTGGTCTGAAGCGACGTACATTGATAACATGCTAATCAATGTTCGGTTCTTACACTCAGCCAAACCATTGGTCTGTGGATGGTAAGCTGTGGAATGGCGGAACTTCGAGGCACACAAACGAAGTAATTCTTCCACGACACCTGCAGTAAACTGGCGACCACGGTCACTTGTTATCTGGCGAGGCGGCCCGCGCCAGAGTATAATCGAACGCAGGTTGGACTAAAAAACCTCAGTTGCGGTGGCGGGCGGTACGGCTACTGTCTCGCAGTAGCGCGTCGGGTAGTCAACGCACACGATTATCCACCGGTTGCCTTTTAAAGAACGCGGAAACGGTCCGATCAAGTCTATGCCAACTTTTTCAAAAGGCGAACTGGTTGGGCGTTGCTGGCTGTAGTTGACCGGCTGAAGCGGCAGTTGGTCGCTTGTGGCTTTGACATTGTGTACAACTGGCTACGTAGACATCAATTGTCTTGCGCATTCGAGGCCAGTAAAATCGTTCTATGGTGCGATGCAGCGTTCGAGCGGCTCCAAGATGACCAGACATGGGGTAATCGTGCCTAACATGGAGAACAGACGATCGAAGGGATTCCGGAACCACCAGTAAAAAAAGTTGGCGCCAGTCGTGGATAAATTCCTCTAGTAAAGAAGGTCATGTCGGATACAGTAGGGATACAGTACCCAGCACCTTCCACCAAGTCTCTTGCGAAGCACACAGGTTTCAGGGGCTTTTAATGCGTAAGCGAATGCCGAGGCACCGAGGTGGCCGCGATCGCGTCAACAACATCGTCTTTCTCTCTTCTCTGCGCGCTTCTCTCGAGCCACTGACGCGCTGTAACAATATACATATATAAGTTAATGAAGCAAGAATCATTGAAGCCCAGGAAAGCATAAGGGAAGTTATTCCAATTCGTCCGTGTGCTTTCCTAGGCTTCAATGGTTGTTGTTTCATGAACTTGTTTCTAACAAATAAAGCGAGCCCTTGACCCCTTTCCCTTTCGTTCTATATAAATATATGCAATCTTGCAACAAATGCTGACTGGCTGCTCCGTCGCCGGAGACAGTTCACACCACTCCCTGTGTTCTACGCTCTATTGCAGAAGGAAGTTAACAGAAGATAAATGTACTCCACCTTTCTGATGTTGTAAATCTTTCTACCAAGCGGAACTTTACATTCCACCGCAGTCAGATATGCAGCCAGCAGCAGCATTAAAGCCATATTTCCCCGAGTCATGCTTTCTCCACAAGCAGATCGCGGAGACAAGGAAACGGTAACGTTCAACGTGAGCAATTGTTTTTCCTTTATATAGCCAGCGGCGGAATTTCAAAGAATAATACATGGCAGATTGTGCTTCTTGGTGAATTCAGCATTTTCATTGTTTATACATACACCACTGTATTCCCTCCGCTGTGACGTCAAAATTTTAAAGAAACGCGCTGTAAGTAGAACATCAACTTGTTTTCGCTTCTTCCTTGAAAGACAGGAATTGAGCTTCATGCAGGCATTCTTCGGCCCTAGTGATTCTCTTCAGGTCGCTTATGAAACAACCTATATATCACAGACGTATGAAAAGAATGATATTCAAGAAAATGAAGCGGGGTGCGTTGGCGCAGCAGCTGGACAAAAGCACCGAGAACAGGGGAGTGAGAAACATTGCTGAAGGGGTATTCGCTAGGTCTGCCAAGGTAATGAAGTGGTTGCAGGGCTTGACTAATGATTATTCTTACGGTTCCGTTGAGGACAGGACGCTAATTCCTACAGCCCATGCCAGGGGCACGGATAAGCATCCGTAGTGATAAAGGCGACAGGCTGAAAGAGTTAGAGAGGAGAGAAAAACGCTAGTGGAGGGCTCCAGATTTTTGAACATCTGGGGTTTTTAGGGTGAACTGATACCGCACATTACATGGGCCGCTGGAATTTTTACATCCATCGCAAATGCGACCGCAGCCGCTGGCATTGAACCGCGTTTTTCTTTTGTTCTTTTCCTGGGGATTTGGAAGGGGGGATGCTCAGCAGCCGAGCACCATAACTACTACACCAGCTCGGTGGAGAGGACCTGAAAGACGCGCGTTCAAACCTTGCCGCGGTAGTCACATTTTTGATGGAAGCGGAAATGGTAGTCCTGTGTGCTGTGCGTTATCAATGCACGTTAAAGAAACCCAGGCGGCAGAGATTTCAGGAGCGCTGTACAAGGCTTTGCCGCACTTTCCACTTTTTCGTTCCTTTTCCCCTACCACCACGGATGCTCAGCCGTGCTCCCGACTTCACGTCCACAGTCGTACAGGCAAGAACCCTCGCTTTACTAATAGCTTATTGCTTCCCGGACCAACGCAGAGCAGGACAACGCAACAGTATACCACTATGCTGTCACCTAGTGTACTAGAAGAATACCCCGGACCTAAAAGCACATAGCTGCACGGCTAAATGCCATGTGTATTGGAGGAAAAGCTGGGTGAACACTAGTACAAACAAACGCATAACCTTGCATGACGGGGTGCGCCGCAGATGTCTATGCACAGTCTTTGTTTTCATTTGCTTCTGCGTGAAGACGTGCACGTGCCTGCTGCAATTTTTTCAGTGTAGTAATGGGCTGAAGTCATGTGCGGAAGAGCAGTGCCTGCGCAAACGCAGCTGAACGCCGCGGACCTGGAATAATGATGATGATATTTTTGTGATACACGCACGAACTATGAGGGCCTGAAATGCTTCGCATTAAAGATGACAATGTTTCAAAGGCTTCAACAAGCAATGAAAGCTGTTCTTAGTGTCCAGGACAATGGGTAAACCGATATGGTACAGGACTGAGTAATCATGTAATATGCGACATAACTCACGGAATTATGGGCACCTGTCTTTTTTGGGCTGTTCAGGGGCAACGCATGCCGCGCTTATCTTGCATGCTGCTCCAGGAATCGTGTCGACCGTTTTCCATACTCGACACGCCCGATGCGCACATTTCTCCTTCTAGAACACGATTTATAATACCAGTACGCGCTATCACGAATGTATAAATACCGACATATTCCACCGCTGGTCTGTTTTTATCGTCTGCCTACATCTGTTCACGCGGCTGTCGTTGTGCTGGGTGATTTTCTTTTCTGTTCTGGGCATAGTTTCGCCCAATAAAGACGCCCTGTCAACGCTTTGAAGTCTCCTGCGCCCTTCATCGTGGCGACCACATGTCGTTGGGTAGATGTGTTTCTGTGTCTCTGTACCGGACACCCCCACGAAGCCTGATCCAAGTCTCCAAGTCCACACTGTCCACGCTGGTTATCCACACTTGTTATGCGCCAGTCCAGAGAGCCGCCTACATTCCGCGTATACGGGCACCAAGAATGCGGGCTCGACATCTAGGACTGCGGGACAGCCTTGAAGAAGTGAGACCCCGAAGATAAGCGGCGTCACGTATATGTCTATGTAGAAGACACAGCCGGGACCTGGTTCGAGAACGTACAGCCAACACTTCGAACGCGGGACATTTTTGTGCCGCATTTCTGAATATCATCACGAGCGTCATCTGAAAGGAAAGGGCCACAATATTGCTAGAGACAAGGGTGCAGCTCCCGCACGAGAACGTGACGCTCTTTAAGCAAGAAGTGACGGGACTGTTCCGCCACATCGACGTGTCTGAAGAGAAGAAGGTGCGCCTGCTCATTCGAGTAGTAAAGCAGGAGCGCTTCGTCGGGCTGATATGGAACCCACAGAGCACCCTAGAAGAGTTTCTCTCCGAGGCGACTACGATTGGGAATACTCTCGATATGCGCACCCGGCAGTACAATCGGCGGTTTCCACCAAGTAAGAGGACTAGGCTATGACGACCTGCACAAGACAAAAAAGGCTATTGTTTGGGAGGGAATTCACCAGATGTTCCCATGATCTCAGCCTCAGGCAGCCTCCATCAAAGACATTATTTGTGAGCTAGGTCAGCGATCCCTTCTAGTCCCCGAACTTCCGCAACCTCAAGCGGAGGCGGTGACCTACGCCGCGGCTCCACGTCGAGATGTTGCCGCAACTCGCCCAAGCCAGGATCCCCAGCGTCCGCATTTTCATCGCGAGCCACCGCTTCCACATGCGACTCCATCCCGCTCACGAGTCATCCAGCGCTACGCGCCGTCTAAAATCAACATTTGGTGTGATCCCGACCACCGTTCGCTCAGCTACCACTGTGTCCAAACCTGCCATGCCTACCGTTATTACCCGCACAGTGAGACGGGACTGCGTGGCCTCACCCTGAACGCACCGCGTCTGCAGCCGAGTGGAGGACCACGCGACATCGCCGACTACCCACTAGAACTCCGTGCAGTGTCGACCATCACGTTTACCATTGCCCGGCCGCTATATCTCGCCGCAAAACTGGCGGTACAGCGGTCCATCCCGAGGCCGATATCCCCATCCCTATCCGGGAAACTAAAGGCAGCAACCACTAGAAGTGCGACTGCTGCACGAAGCAATGTCGATCTTCGTCGCCGCTGACGAAGGCCATGAACATCAAGACTCGCGAATGATCCGGACGGGGTCTCAGCACGCCGCTTGTCCAGAGCCTTCAAGATAGCACTTCACGACCGAAAAAGATCGAGCCGACGCAGCCGTTATCTGACGCCCCGACCTCTGGGCTGTCGCTGTGGCCGTGATTATCAACGGCCACAGCGTCACCACCTTGTCGGTACCAGAGCCGACTACTATGTCGTGAGTGGCCTTTCCTCGATAAGTTCAAGAAGGTAAAGAGTGCCTCAGAAATATCGACTATCCGAACAGCAGGGGCCACTTCGTAACATTAGGGAGTTTGAGAATTGGGGCCCCAAGGAGCTTGGGGACCCAAGAAGCTTGCGACCCGCCAGGGCGCATGCGCAGAACCATCTGCGCATGCGCCCTGGCGGGTCGCAAGCTTCTTGGGTCCCCAAGCTCCTTGAGGCCCCAATTCTCAAACTCCCTATTAACTGGTGTCGTCACGGCGAGAGTCACAATTAGCGGCCGGAATCAATCGTTTAGTTTTGTGGTCCTACAATAGTGCTTGAAAGACGGCATCCTGGCATATGGATTTCCAGGACCAACACGGTGCAGTAATCGACATAAAATCGCAGCCAAATACGCTTTCTACCGACAATGCGCAGCGCAGGATAACAACGTCGGTTACAATGCCTTGAACGTGACCAAACCAGACGTTTCCGTTCCGCCGCTGTAGAGCGTCATCATTTCTGCCTGCTCCAATGAACCTACACACTTAAAAAGCGTTGTCTAGGATGACCAAAACATGCTCGTAAAGCGTCAGATACGCTTCGCAAGAGGCATAGCAGAGCTTCATAACGACGAAGTCTAGGTAATGGTGACAAAATTTAGCAACAAATATGGGCACCTGCATACCTATGATAGTCGCCTAAAGAAATGAATTTGTAATAGCCACCAATACCTTAGCTCTTCGGAATTCTGGGGGAACTGAAACTACGACCGTAATACCAGACCGCTTTCGAAGTCAAACTCTTTCCGGTCGCAAAGAAGATCAGCTCAAGGCCTTGCTTCATCAATAAAATGAACGCTTCTGGTAGCCATCAAAGCTTCGTCAGACACATATCGTTAAGGACCGCATCTTAACCAGCGAATATACCCGTCTGCTACGTCAGAGCCTCTATTGCGCGTTTCGGCAAGACAATGTGAGGTCATAAAGCTGTAAGTCGACAAAATACTGGGCGACATCACCCAGCCGTTCAAGAGTCTGCGGGCGTCTCCCGTGATGCTAGCGACGTTGAAGGACAGAACCCTACGCCTCTACATCAATTTTTCCGGCCTTAAGAAACTCGCAAAGAATGAAATCTCCATAAGGCAAGCTGTTTGTCGTCGATGCACCTCAAGACCGAGTACTGGCATGTCGAATTCGAGGAGGAAGACCGACAGAAGACTGTCTTCATAACACAGGCCCTTCAGTTCTTGTTCAGGACCACGCCATTTCGCTTTCGCTCCGTACCTGGCAGTTTACAACGGATAACAAGTTACTTAGCGCAAGCATTTTTCACACAGAACTGAGAAGGGACACTGAAGAGTGCCTTCAGCAACGTTTTATTTCTGATAGCGTACATGTATATAGTCCCGGAAAGCAATAACAACAAAACCGATTAGGAAGCACACATCTACCATGCGAGAATGGCCCCGCCACGGTGGTCTAGTGGCTATGGTACTCGGCTGCAGATCCGAGGGTCGCGGGATCGAATCCCGGCCGCGGCGGCTGTATTTCGATGGAGGCGAAATGTTGAGGCCCGTGTGCTGTGCGATGTCAGTGCACGTTAAAGAACCCCAGGTGGTCGAAATTTCCGGAGACCTCCACTACGGCGTCTCTCATAATCAGAACTGGTTTTGGGACGTTAAACTCCACAAATCAATCAATCATGCGAGAACATCTTGCAATCTCAAGAAATCGGCCTCTTTTTTTTTGCACAGTCCAAGGGAGGGTATCCTCACGAAGTTAGACCCTAATCTATTGATCCAGTCTGCCTCGATTATTTCTCTTGTCAGTTTATGCCTCTTTCTTCTTTCTCTTTCTTCCATGGTGGTCTGGCGAAAAGGCGGGTTGCCGCCACACGTACTGCAGTGTAGGTCGAGGAAACCGTCGCGACCATTTTTGACTTGGCAGGCATGTTCCATGAGCCCAACATATACAGCGGCCTGTTTGCCCGATATACTGGTTGCCAAACGGTAGACATTCTTGGCCCATGTAAATAAGCCTGGATCTTTTTTGTGCTTCTTAGAGCAACCCTGAATATCGTTTGAAACATGCAGCTTACTCGAGTAGGACAGTTTTTGGAAACGAAAACAACCTTAACATTGCTCTGCACTCCTATCTTTTTCAAGTTGTGGGAAACGCCATGTATATACGGAACTACGGCAAGCTTCTGAGGTCTTGGTGACTGGTCTTGTGGTGCTACCTGGAGATGTTATGGATGATAATGAGCCCCGGGCGGTGGAAATTTCCGGAGCGCTCCACTATTCCTTTTTTCATGATAACACCGTGGTTTTGCGGCGTAGTTAACGCCGTGATAATAACACCGTGGTTTTGGGAGTGTCAGATAACATCATTTATCTTTTTCAGATACCCCAAAAGAAGCGTAGTGGTGAAATTACGTGCATTGCTGAAGCGCCCTTGGAAGAACTCTTTGAGAAGAGTGTCCTCGAGGGGAGCACCTGTACAAACGATTGACATAGTGGACACCGCAATGTATCCGCATACAATCCCACATAAAGTCGTCAAAATATTGGACGGCATTCGAGCATTCATTCTGTAACCCTCATTATTTTTTTTCTTTCGGTGTGAAACGTCCATAAGCATGCACATGCTGTAAGTTTTCTTCGCTAAAATTCATCCCTAAAGACACCCCGAAAAGATCGTGACCGTTCTGGAGAAACATGTTGAGTCAGCCTCGCCGGAAACGACAATTACATAGGCTGCAAATGCATATTTCTAATTAATTATGCCTACCTCTACCACTGATAGCATTCGATAGTATTCCTCCTTATTGTTGTGCATAGTGTGCGACATAAGTTTCTCTGTCAATCTTAAAGGCTACTCCAGCTACAAGCGGTTATTGAGATACGCTTATGTGTAGGATTGCGGATATCCTTCACGTCATTGACATCTGCAGTGTTGCCTCCTCTGCTGTCGAACTCCCTTGTGCGATAGGTCGGTTATTCATATTCAAACCAATCATATGCGTTCTGCTCGCAATATTTTATGTGCGTTTGTGAAATTCGGGGTGCCTGTAATACTGACAACGGTAGCTCCCTGTCATGTTTTATGTTACCCTTCGTTTCCGAGATACCTTGCCGAGCCGTAAATATCAGTGTCTGCTCTCCCAGCGCTTACTACATTTCGTATTCAGCGCACGTTGCTAAACTTATGCAACGCTTTACCATTGAGAAAAAAAAAACAGATCGTAGTTGTCGATATGGTTCGTCTTAGTGCAGACGCTTTGACATGCATAGAAGCCATGCAGAGAAGCGTCTGCACTACAAGCACCTATAGTGAAATTTTAAATATGCGCAATGGTGGATGTTGGTTTTAATGGAAGCGCTGGTAAACAGAGAAGCGTGAGCGAGCAGAGAACGTGGAGTCTCGGCTGTTCAACCGCCTCGGTGGTGTAGTGCTTACGGCGCTCGGCTGCCAACTGAAAAACGCGGGTTCGATCTCGACCGCGGCAGTCGCAGTTTCAAAGGAAACAAAAATGTCAGAGTCCAACGTACTTGCGTTGCCAGTGCACGTTAAAGAACACTAGGTGGTCAAAATTTTCCGAGCCCTCCACTGTTCCTTTTATCTCCTTTCTGCCTCTTTCAGTCCATTTCCACAACCCCCGCGGGTAGTTAGCTGTTTTCCCGAAATGCGCTACAAAATGTAGCGTTCTTTCCTTAACCTAACGCAACCACCCACCCCCGGCTGGGCCGGCACAGCCGAAGTGAGTCATATTTAAAGTCCTCTTCATTTATATCGAAAGAGTCGACTCACTGTGCGGCCTCCACAAGCCATATTCCATAGTTTATACGCCTTCCACAGACAGCCATGCGCTGTAGTAAATCACTCCTGTTGACCTTTTTTGACGTATTACTACGACTTTCGTATAGGCAGTTGTTCAAGAAGTTGACAGCCGTAATGGCGGCAGCGCATATATATGAATCACTAAAGTGCTGTGTTTTTATATATCTGTTGTTTCAAATATCTGTTGTTAAATATCTGTTGTTTCTCAAAAGGTAAACCACTCTATTTTTACTTAGCAGGACAGAAGGCATTCTGGCGAGAAAGAAAGGACTGATGGTACGCATGGTATTCAGTAGAGCAGCTCACTATTTTTGTGATGACATTTTATTTTCGGCATAAGCGAATGGCCTCGCAAATGTTGTGGAATCCGCCCATTTCATTGGTTACTTAAGTGGCAATATAAGCTTTTCATAAACCCATATAAAATGCATACTTTTCATATGAGTTATGTGTACATAGTCCGCCTTTAATGTTAAAGATGTTTCTGAATAAATTTTACATAAATTTGCCTGGCTCAGTAAGGCAGTGCAGAGAAAAATTCTCTTTATCTTGAAAGCGGCAAAATTACCACGGGTTTCCGATATCAGCTCATACTCGTTACGGGGAATGACCTCAAGGACATCAGTGGTCTTGTAAGGCGTTCCTGTGCAGTCCATTCTATCATCTCCCTTGGTGCCGTTGCGGAGGAAGTCTTAGTGTTGATACTTTTCGTGGACGCATTCGCAGGCTGTGTACGTATGCGGTCTGAAGCGTTACATCGGATTCGTATGGTTTCCCGGCATGGCTATTATATGCCAAAGTTCTAAGCATAGCTTCTTCATGTGATTAGCTTTTGGGCTCAGGAGATGGACATTGTTGAAGTTGATGCAATGGCAGTGATCATGTTTTCGCAATGTTTTGTAACGGCGTTATGGCCTATAACTAAACACGTCCGCTTTTATACTGATAAGTGTCTAGAATAAAGGAGATTTCAATATGGCTTATGTAAGTGGCATGCGCAGGCACACAAACGTCTCGTTCCTGAGCCGTTGCCTGCCTCGTTTCAAAAGTAAAGTACTTGCTCTAAACTCGAGGTCGTTTACGCTCTGAACATAAACTATTTCACTTCACTGCATGTTTATCCTGGATTCTGGTATGGTTATCCAGTGCACGACCTTTTCTTTCGCGCTACTTTTCCGTTGTAAACAAAGTGAAATCCATCGTCATGTTTCGTGTGGCCCTTCCTTGCACATACCACGCTTGAACCTTCCACATTGTCTTCCACCTTTTCAGAAAAATGTGACATCGTTTGTCCTCTGCAGCTGCTGGGAAAAGGTAACTCGTGCGCTTTAAAAACTTCGGAATGTTTCAAACAATTTTGCCATATCTTTGTGCTTTCTCTATGCATACGCTGCCGAGAAGAGAGATGTCTCATTGTTCTTTCTACCGCATGGCGCTCTTTGTAAGCTATGCAGTAGAACAGCTGTCAGTGATGCTCATAAAAACATGGCGCTCCGCTGTGTGCTTGCGGAGATGCGCTAGGCAAGCATGTGTCATGTTCCCAATTCAATGTACAGAAAGAAATCCATTTCTTTTCAAAGTACAGGCACGAAAAAAGTGTATAAACAATTTATCATAATACATGAATTTCTCGCGCCGCAGTGTCATCATATGCAATCAACGGCCACAGATCACGT
>CM023487.1:103688192-103771400 GCA_013339685.2 Hyalomma asiaticum | reverse complement strand
TCGTTCTTTCGCGTCCTAATCTTGTCTAGGAAGCCTTGCACGGTAAATTTGAATCTCTTCAGCAAAGCTGCTTATCTTTTGCATCTCTAGATGCGTCCGCATGTTTCAACTTGCGGTACACGTTGAGTGCTTCGCTGCTCAAGCAAGTAATCAATGCCGTAGCCCATTGCTTCACCGGCCAGTTATCGCTCTTAGCAACGGTTTCGAACCTGTGCCAGCAGGCGTCTAAGTCATCCCTTTTTACATATTACGCCCCTAGCAGCTTGCTCGGATTCAGTCGGAACTAGCACTCTTCTTTTTCAGTGCAGACGAGCTGGCGTGTCTGCGCGCTACTGCAATCAGAAACGTTCAAGCTCTAACTCATAGTTCATTTGCCTCTCTCTCTGAGATATTTCAGCTTCTTTCTGTGTTTCTCTCTCGGCTATTTCGGCCGCGATCTGACGCTCTTTCGCGTCTCCTTCCTCTCTCAGTCCATCAGCCGCTGTCATCTTCTTCTCGACCTCCGGTTTCTGTTGCTGTTTAATTGCTTCGCTTTGTTTTTTCATTTGTCTCTCAATCGCTTCCCCTTCTCGTTCCTTCGCCTCCCTTTCTTCTTTCGCCTTTTGAGCTACCAGCATTTCCTTCTCGACCGCTGTTTTCACTTAGCGCCTTTTCGCCTCTCTTTTCTCTTTTCCTTTTGGCTGACCCACGTCCTAAACTCACCTTCAGAGAGACCCACGTTTTCACCAAGAACAACTAATTCCTCAAGATCCATAGCGCCCTAAAAAAATTCTAGCCCGAGAGCAGAAACAAATATCTCCCTGTACCTCTACTCTCAAAATACTTTCAGCACACAGGTTAGCGAGAATGTTGTGCAAATATCGCCTACGCCAACACATAAACGACCCAAGGCTCTGTATCCCTAATTTGAACACACTCTGCGCCAAAGAAATCCTAGTCGCGGACGCCAGACATATCTTCATCGATCCCGAGCTGTAGGACACGGGTTGCAATGGCCGCGAAAGATTCCTAGAACCAACGTATTAGTTTCACGAGAATGACCCCACGAATGCTTGGACAATTAAGTTTTATGACCCTTTTGTACACTAGCAAAATGCTAGCAGAGGCTCAAAGACTGAGTCAGAAATATTTTCAGCGATTCGGAGCTATGAAAAACGGGAGGGGATTGCCGGAATAGATTCCAAGAACCGAAGTATCAGTTACCTGAAAAGCCTCCCACAAAATTTGGACAGTTAATATTTAGGTCCCTTTGGCACACTAGCAAAATGCCAACGCTGGTTCAAAGACGGAGTCAGAGCCAAGGGTTATCGAACAAAAAAAAAATGGGCAGATCCCACGTGCAGTGGGAATCAAGGAAATGCGAAGCTCGGATAAGGAACGTAAAATGGATTTGCATTGTCTCGCTATATCGAGTTTGGTACATATGAAGTTAATGAAACGGCCGCAAGAGCACCAAGAGTGTGGCATGTAAACCATGCCGCTCATACGCGCATGCCATGGTTCTAACGTTATGACTTGTCATTTACTTTCGTCATAGAGTCGTGTTGGGCCATAGCAATTTTGGTATACATCCCTTTAAGGAAACGTGTGGCATGTAGATCATGCCGCTAATGACATGCATGTCACGATTTTCATATAATGACCTGCCATTTATGATCGTCATGCAGTCATGTTGTGCCAAACCAATTTTCGTATAGGCTCCGTGCAGTCGAGTTTTACATGTGCGACATCAGTGACAAAATGCACTGCCTGGCGGAGAGAAGAAGCAAAATTGGGCAGGCTGTGACAGGAAAATACGCGAACGCGATGCGCGTCTCCAACTCTATAGCAGCACCGACCGCCCGTCCCACCTTGTTTCGTTTTTCCTTTGAGACGCGCGCTCCAAACCTGCGGCAAACTGTTCCAAAGGGCGACGCCGTGAGCGTTCGTGTGGTTCGCAGCACGCCCGGAAATCAGCGAATCGCTGTCGCCTCGGTTTCCACCGTGCGCGCGCGTCTCATACGTGCGACCCAAGTGGCCAATGTCAGCGATACTGAGCCGTCCGACGAGAGCTACGTAGCGCCCTCTGGTCAGTAGACGGAGCCCATACATCGCATTAACGAAACGGCAGTATAGCGCCAGGACCATGGCGTGTAAATCATGCCGGTCATGACACGCGTACCATGATTATAATGTTATGACCTGTCATTTACGTTCGTCATGCCGTCGTGTTGTGCCATAGCAATTTTAGTATACGTCCCATTAACGAAACGCCTGCCATAAAAATTATGCCGCCCATGACATGCATGTTATGCTTTTCATGTTATGACCTGTGATTTATGTTCGCCATGCATTCATATTGTTGCATACCAATTTTCCTACACATCCCTCTAGCGAAACGGCCAAGAGAGCACCAAGACCGTGGCATGTAGATCATGTCGCTCATGACATGCATGTCATGATTTTCATGTTATGAGTTGTCATTCACATTCGTGATGCAGTCATCTTGTGGCATGCCAATTTTCGTATACATCCCGTTAACGAAACGCGTTGCATGTAAGTCATGTCGACCATTACATGCGTATCATGATTTTCAGGTTTTGAACTGTCAGTCAAGCCGTCATGCAGTCATGTTGTGGCATACAAATTTTCGTATACATTCCATAACGAAACAGCCAGGAGAGCACCAAGACCGTCGCATGTAAATCATGTCACTCATGACATGCATGTCATGATTTTCGTGTTATGACCTGTCATTTATGTTTTTGATGCAGTCATGTTATGGCATGCCAATTTGCCTATGCGTCCCATTAACGAAACGCGTGGCATGTAAATCATGTCACTCATGACGTGAATGTCATGATTTTCATGTTATGACCTGTCATTTATGTTCGCCATGCAGTCATATTGTGGCATACCAATTTTTGTATACGTCCTATTAACGGGACGACCTGGAGAGCACCAAGACTGTGACATGTAAATGATGCCGCTCATGACACGCATGTCATGATTTTCATGTTATGACCTGCCATTTATGTTGGTCAGGCAGTCATGTTGTGCCATAACAATTTTCGCTACATCCCATTAGCGAAACGGCCAGGAGAGCACCAAGACCGTGGCATGTAAATCATGCCGCTCATGACATGCATATCATGATATTCATGTTATGACTTGTCATTTATGTTTGTCATGTAGTCATGATGTGGCATACCAATTTTCGTAAACATCCGATTAGCGAAACGGCCAGGAGAGCACAAAATCGTAGGCGGCTAGATAGATAGATAGATAGATAGATAGATAGATAGATAGATAGATAGATAGATAGATAGATAGATAGATAGATAGATAGATAGATAGATACGCTCAAACTCGCCGAAGTTCGCTGAGAAATGCTTCGCATTTAATATATTATAATAAGACAGGCAGTTAGAAGCATGCACTAACGTAACTCTTCAATATAGAAAAATAGATGCGCTACAACATTACACGGAACTAACTAACCCCCAATGTGCCGGCTCCTACACAATAACAGAGGATGAAACAAGAAAATGTGTCTGATTCAGCGGAGTCACTCGAAGCGCCTTGTCAACATAGAGCTTGCAGACCACCTACTACGGATGTTCCGTTCAACAACGTCGCTCAATTTCTTCCTTATTTGACTGTGCTGCAGACTACTAAGACTGCTGTCGACAACTCAGGGTCAACTCCTTACTTTCCGGCGCGCGCCACGTGATCACAGCCAGCGCAAAGCTGAGAGAACACTCTCGATTCCACTAAATTCAACTGGTGGTGGTAGTGGTGTACTTAAGGAACGACGCTTTTTCTGCAGCCCGAAGATCCTAGTGCAGCGTCAGGCGAAGGGGGAGTAGAGAATACAGGAATATGATGATGATGATGATGATGATTGTGGTTCGGTTTTAGGAAAGAACGTTAGTTTCTGCAGCCCGTAACGGGAGCACGGCTAAGCGTATGTCGGGGAAGGGGCAAGGGACTGAAAGAAGTAGGAACGAGAGAAAAGTCGTAGTGGAGGGCTCGGGAAATCTTGACCTAATGGGCTTCTTTAACGTGCACTGAAAACGCACAATAAACGGGCCTCTGGAATTTTCGCCTCCATCGTAAAAATGCAACCGTCGCGCCCGGGATCGAAGCGCGATTTTTGGTGGCAGCTGAGTACCTTAACCACTACACCACCATGGCGGAAACAACGAGAAACAAACTCGACTGGTACCTTGCTTGCTTCGGTGGCGCTTCTTTTTCCACCACATGTCCTGGAGAACGTCGGCGCGAACTCTCCGCTTCATCCTTCTCGCTTCGTTTGTCTCGCGCACTCACCCGCCGCGATGCGATGATTCACGGCCGCATTCCACAGTTTCCCAGAAGATCCACTCGAAAAAAAGCGGGTTCGATCACACCAGTGGCGGTTGCATTTTCGATGGAGGCGAAAATGCCTGAGGCCCGTGTGCTGTGCGTTGGCAGTGCAGGTTAAAGATCCCTAGTTGGTCGAAATTACCAGAGCCCTCCACTAAGGCTTTTCTCTCCTCTCTATTTCTTTCACTACCTTTCGCCCTACCTTGGCAGGCTCTTAGCCGTGCTCCCTACATGGGCTGCAGAAATTAGCGTGCTTGCCTTCACCGAAATACAAAGATCATCACACTAGAATTGCGCCGCGGGTGCTTTGCCCTGGCGTTGTTTTGCGTTGAGGTTCTTGCTGTGTGCGCCGTTGTTTTCTTTCTTGCATTGGATTCGACGGTGCATCTCACTCGATACCGGGTTCTTCGACAAAGGGGGCAGAAAGCGAGCACAGTGCATATAATTTCTGTATATGGTGGCTAAAGCCCATCCGCCTTATCAGGAAATCGGCCTTCCTCGTTTAGGGGAGAATATTTGCATTTCAGAGGTAAATCTTTTCCGCTACAGAAGACGTATCTATCCGGTTGCGTACCGGGCAAGGGACACACTCGACATAGATATTGCCATTTCAGCTGGGTTTTTGAATACTCACGCGAAATTATTCACACCGTTGGTGGCGAACAGCAGCGCCACTAAAATTGGCTATCGTAACGAGGCCATCAGCTTATGTTATATTACTACTGTGCACTATTGTGAGGTTTATCAGCGCAGTTATGTACTACGAGTTACCCGCAGCGTTGTAGTGGCCTATTGACACGCTCATTTGCTTCGGTTTGTTTACAGAGAGCAACGTTATCACTCTCTTTTGACTTGCAGCGCTGGCCGTGCTAATCTTGGATGCGGGTCTGGGAATGGTGCTCACTGTTCTACCAATTTTGCATGTCCGACGCACTTTTGAATGCCAGGAACCGCTGTTAAGGAGCTATAGATGCCGACGCATTTCACTGGTTCTCAGTTTTTTTACCGTCGGCCGACGACTGCTCACGCGGGTATCGCTACCCTGTATGATTTCCTTTTCTTTCCTGCATCCAATAGACAGTTTGACTCTCAACCTATTCAAGCATGTTGGGTCTTTAACCGTCAAGATTACGCGTCGATATGAAAAATGGCTCAAACTGTTAGTTGCTCTCAATAAAGGTCACATTGGTCCTCGTGTTCTTCTACGACAAACACACGTGACTCTGCAAATCGCACGACCTTGAACTTCACTGCCCTTTAAAAGCTCCCAGCTTACTTCTAACAAACCCTGAGGCGTAAAGCATTCTGCTATTCTTATAAAATTCAGTAATCTGTTATGTGCCTTCAGTGACTTCGCTCGGGGAAGCATATTGTCGCGCGGGTAAACGGTTGCGCGTAAATGTGTGCGCGCAAAAGAGTGCGCTGAGGAAATTTTCGAGCAAGAGCTGTTCTGCTGGCCTGACTGCTCAAATCAAGTGCTCTTTCTGTTACGTTCGTGGGAATGAGAACAAAACTATTGTCCGGCGGAGGCTTCGTCCCTGATTTCTGCGTAGCTGAGATTGTCTGCCATTACAGCCTTGCTGGTTGCAAATGTCCTCCCAACTGAGTTCCTCGTTTAGCAGCGGCGCATATATAACTTCATTTACACTGTAGACTTGCTCAGATAGTGTGGTGCTTTTGGCGACATTGGCAACTTTCCACCGGCAGTGATATTCTTCGTGTACTCGTCGATGAGCCGCTACCCGCGGGAGCCACATTGGCTGTCTCTGATGAACTCACAGCACAAGCATGGCCGATGAGGCCCTTTCCGGTATTTGCTTACATCTCTGGCGTACCTCCCTTTGAAATCTTCCTTCAACATCCCACCGTTTAAAGTACTCAGCATCTTGTATAAGCGGCTCGTCGTATTTTGTCGATTAACGGCCTAGCCAAATTTCCGTTGGCGCATAATTGGTCGACAATGCCAGCTGCACTTCCTGGCTGCGTGAATCTCGCCATGTTTGACAGCGATATCGGAAATTCCATCCTTAAGGTTAATGACAATGAAGATTAAAAGCGTTCCGTAGCCTTTGAGCGTAATTTGTCCTATCTGTACCTGTATGTGCACATGGTCATCTGTAGCCTACGTATGACGAGCAACTTAGATTGCTTTAGGTATTCCAATGTCATGGTGGCATCTTTCACCTCCGGGAACAGGAACGATCATTGTTCCGACCGTCATTACCAGAGAAAGAAGTTTAGCGAAAAAGTTGAGGATATGATGCAGACGAATGTGACTTAAATGTTGTACTGCCGTTCCTCTTCACAAAGTACTTTGGTTCTGAGAAAAACATGTGTGTGCTTCCATTGTCAGTAAGATAGCATGTTACTGACTGCCTGCAGTCGGCCTCGCAATACCCGACTTCGACACGCTGCTCGCCTGGGGGGGGTTCTTGTTCCTCAAAGAATATCTGAATCGCCTCGTCAAAGTAGCTGGACGGTTCCACGCGACGCGCAACTATTCTTTTACACCGTTTTCTCACTGGCATACATCACGCCGGTCTAGCATGAGGTGGTAGGCGGCACGCATCCCTTTGCCTTTGACAAAACACCACAATTAATTGCCACTGCCCAGAAACTTCATCGCAGGGCTAAGCGACAGCGTCACCGTGTGCTGAACCTGTGTCAATATGCCAAAGGATAGCTACCTTTTGTTTCTGAGCGCAGTGTTGCCAGATGAGGCAGTGTGCCCTAGAGTTGCCAATAGCTGTACTATCAATCCCATTCATTCAAACACTATCATGTTTTCGTGATATCACTGCTGTATAGCACTATCTATACACCCTGTGGTGTCCGCCTCATGACAAAGACGTGGATATTTCGTCGTGGGCACGCGTGGGTACGCTTTTTCATTCTGCGCCACCCGAGCCGTTTCTGTATGTTAGTGCGTATAGGGCAGGATAGTAGGTAGTGGTTCGATGGCTAGCGCGGGCCCGCTTTTTCCTTGCGAGCCACCCGAGACTAATTTCTTTTCGTTGTGACAGTTCGTCGAGGGACCTGCTGCGGAACCCGTGAATTGGTTACTTTACTTGCCTCTTACTTCCCCGTGCGTGTCTCTTTCTGTCCTCCTCGCTGTGGCCTTCTCTTTATTTCACCCATAGAGACGTCAGTTCTAACCTTAGCTGCGCCGGAAACATATTGTTGCCATGAATGGATTTTGTAGAAGGCCTGTTCCATAGCCTAGAACGATGATATCCGCTTCGGGCTGCGTCTAGACGGGTTGGCGACGAGTGTGTTTTAACAAGAAAATCTTTTACCACGGGGTACACCAAGGATGTATTGTCGTATTTCTGTCACGGAAGTGGACGTCTCAAAACATTAGCACGCATTTACAACAAAAAAGTAGGACGCCCACTGACTCGAACCACAATCACCAGGACGAGAAGATAGGAGCTCAAATCCCTACCCATTGCATAACCGACACATCGGACATGTGGGAATGGTGGGCTTTGTATCTTTACTATGCTGCCTTAGATTTGCAGCTAACTGAAGCCCCATCAAGCAAAAATATTTTAGAAGCAAAACTGCTCCTACATTAACATCGCCTCCATTTCACTGCACTCTTAGTTTGCAGCTGTGTTACCGTCATCTAAGAACGATACGGCACAGCAGACGGTCCCAAATGAAGGCCGCCCACCAGCAGCCAGCAGTTCCGTAACCTCTGTGTCTTGACTGCGGCGGTGGTTAGCAACGTGGAGTGTTTTCACGGCGCAAGCTTCGGCAGTGTTGTACAACCACGGCCGTTACAAATTTGTCTTGTGTGATCTCTTGTATTTCCACGCGTTCCAACCAGGAACGCAAAGAGGGAGTCGATAAGCAAGTGATCCTCCTTTCATTGAAACCGACTGTGTGCTCACAAAGGTATCTCCTCACAACCGGCTCGGTTTCGCTAACAAGGTTTCATCGTTCGCGTACGCACAAGGTTTATGGCAGTATTGCACTCGTATTTTAACGTACGTGGTCGCGTTTGAAATTTCACGACGACGCCGTTCAGCACTACTATGCTTGTCTATATTACGATTCTCAGATCATTTTATTGCATCAAATACAAAGTCAGCCCTAACTAAAACGGGTGTGGTCCGATAAAGCAGGAGTGAAGCGCGTTCTTTTAAACGCGAAGCATTTCTTAGCGAACTTCGGCGACCTTGAGCGTATCTATCTATCTATCTATCTATTTATCTATCTATCTATCTATCTATCTATCTATCTATCTATCTATCTATCTATCTATCTATCTATCTATCTATCTATCTAGACGCCTACGACTCTGTGCTCTCCTGGCCGTTTCGTTAATCGGATGGTATGCCGAAAATTGGTATGCCGCACATTGACTGCATGATGAACATAAATGATTGGTCATAACATAAAAATCACGAGATGCATGTCATGAGCGGCATGATTTACACGCCACGGTCTCGTGCTCTTGCGGCCGTTTCGTTAATGGGACGTACACGAAAATTGGTATGGCACAACATGACTGCATGACGAACATAAATGACAGGCCATAACATGAACATCGCGACATGCATTTCATGAGCGACATGATTTACATGCCACGGTCTTGGTGCTCTTCTGAGCGTTTTGTTAATTGGATGTACACGAAAATTGCTATGCCACCACATGACTACATGGCGAACATAAATGACACTGCATTACTTGAGACTCATGACTTGCACGTCATGAGTGGCATGAATTACATGCCACGGTCTTATGCTCTTGCGGCCGTTTCGTTAATAGGATGTATACGAAAATTGGTATGGCACAACATGGCTGCATGTCGAACATAAATGACAGGGCATAACATGAACATCGCGAGGTGCATGTCATGAGCGACATGATTTACATGCCACGGTCTCACTGCTCTCCTGACCGTTTCGTTAATTGGATGTACACGAAAATTGCTATGCCACCACATGACCGCATGCCGAACATAATGAACAGGGCATAACATGAACATCGGGACATGCATGTCATGAGCGGCATGACTTACATGCCACGGTCTCAGTGCTCTCCTGACCGTTTCGTTAATCGGATGTACACGAAAATTCCTATGCCACCACATGACTACATGGCAAACATAAATGACACGACGTTACATGAGCATGGTGACATGCATGTCATGAGCGGCATGATTTACATTCCACGGTCTTGCTGCTCTCCTGGCCGTTTCGTTAATGGGATGTATACGAAAATTGGTATGGCAAAACATGACTGTATGACGAACAGAAATGACAGGTGATAACATGAAAATTGTGACATGCATGTCATGCACGACACAATTTATATGCCACGTGTTTCGTTAATGATATCTATACCAAAATTGCTATGGTACAACAGGACTGCATGACGAACGTAAATGGCAGGTCATAACAATGCAATCATGACATGCTTGCCATGAGCGGCATGATTTACATGCCACAGTCTTGGTGATCCTGCTGCCGTTTCGTTAACTTCGTGTGTACCCAAATCAGTATAGCGAGACAACAATGCAAATCCATTTTACGTTCCTTATGCGTGCTTCGCACTTCCTTGATTGCCCCTGCACCTCCTATCTGCCATTGTTTTTCTTTGTTGTGGGGCGCAAGGAAGAAGAGAATTACGGCAAATCGTACGCTGTGGGGTTCAGAAAATAACCAACACTCGTCTTTGTTCGTGCCCTGTCGTCCAGAACACATAAAGAAGCATGACTCACAAATAGTAATACCATTGTTACCACCTCATGCGCCTTCAGAGAAACAGTGCATTTCTCCTTCGGCATATGTTTCTAAGCAAAGTTTAGCATCCCCAAGAACATCTAAAGCAAGTTCAGAATCTTTCGTAGCCATCGCAGTACGGACAGCATCACCATTCATTTTCCTATAATGTGCCTATAATGTGCCAGCTTCTTTGTTCGCACAATTTTCTTAACGCTGGGGCACATATTGCTGTAGTGCTCTGTATATATCACAATAACAAAGTGTGAGGAAGTGTGGAGGGGACTTCTCTTTATGTAATAAAACAGAATATTGCGCGAAACGTATGCGTTCAGATACCAGCATTTAATGCATCGATGCTCCTTACGTCATCGTTGATTAATCTACCTGAACGCACATTAGCAGGGAATGACAAGTGCGTGAATAAAACACATCATACTTGAAGCCTCGCAAGGATTTCTTCACCTGGAAGAGAAAGACGCTGATCAGTCATGAAGCCTCCTGTTAGTACTGTTACTAGGCTAACTTCAGTTCTCCAACTCGGTGGTGCTGCCCCGAACCACCACCCGCGTATGTATTTGTGGCGGTGGAGTCGCGCCGACCTTCACATCCCAACTACCCGACTGCGCTTAGAGGCGCTGCTGTGTGCTATGGTTGCTCGATGACGATGTATTTGAGTAACCATCTCATACGCGAAACTTCTGGCTGTGACCCCGCATATCGGCAGACAGTGCCAATGGGATGAGATCTGGGCTGCCTAAGCACCTGGGTGGCGTTGTCAGCAGTTTGGCGCGCCACTTCTGGGCTCAAGCATGGCGACGCTTCGCTCAGCGTTGATCAGAGGGACTCCTCGTGCCGAACAGCCAGTACTGTGAGTTGTCAGTGAGCGTTCAAGAACCCCATCTGGTCAAAATTTCCGGAGCCCTCCACCACGGCCTTTCTCTCCTCTTCATATCTTTCTGTCCCATTCCCTAACCCACACGGACGCTTAGCCGTGCCCCCGACATGCGCCGCAGAAATTAGCGTCCTCTCCTTAACCGAACCGAACCGCAATCATATTTAACCCCGAAGAAGCAGACGAACAAATCTCGAAAGTTTGGGTGGCAGTTCTTAATGATAATAAGAGCTACTCTGGTGAGCACATATTTTTTTTTTCTTATCGCATGTTAGCCAGCCTGAAAAAGCTCTACCGAAAATGTTTGCCTTAAACATGTGAAGAGTGCATCAGGTGTATACGTTGCGATGCGACTTCCGACGTTAGTTTCGAGCATCACTTCCGCCTCCATGGCGAGGGCATAGCTACTGCGCCGAGTGGACAGCATCCACACGCCACGCAGCACTTGCGCCAAAGTAAAATATGTAACGATTACATCCTTCTTCACTGCTCCTGATTACGTCTATTTTATGTACTCTGTGTGTTCTCACGGAATTTATGCATCTAACAAGTGCTTCTCACAGAGGACCCTATTACAAAAAAGGGGAATTTTGTAAGTTTATACGTCGCCTAGGATCTGAGTGCCAGAAGATAGGTAATAGAGTTAGAACAATTTCAAGCAGCTAATATTTAGCTGCAAGGTAGAAATTGTGAGTTTATTCAAACCACGAAGAGGCGACGATGTTATGAAAGGTAACACAGCTGGAGCTCAAAATAATTAGTGTCAAATTAGCCCAAAAGGATGAGCTATGATTAGAAAATTCACATGATGGGAAATTTAGGGACTATATTGCTACGGACCCGTGCCACCGACCGTCAAGAGGCGAAGAGAGAAAGACGACGAGGAGGACGTTTTTAGCGAGGCTTGCTCGGGCTGCTTGTTCATGGCCAAGCGCCTCAGCGTTCCTTTCTAATACATCTGTACATAGCTTCGCCTCTTGCGTCTTTCCTCGTAACATCTTTGGTGGAGGTGCTGGGTAACCTTCTCGACACGGAGCTTCGCAGTGGACGCTTTCTCGAGCCTACCTTCATGGCTCCAGAAGATACCTCGTCCACAGGGGATGCAGCGCCCACCCGAACACCTGCTGCCAATACGACCTACATCACTGTCGCCCCTCCTCGTGACCCTGGCATTTTCTCTGGCACCAATGGGCAAGATGTCGAGAAGTGGCTCAACCTCTACGAGCGTATCAGCACAACGAACCGGTGGGACCCTACCATCATGCTCGCGAACGTTATATTTTACCTCGGCGGCACCCCTCGTGTCTGGTTCGAAACGCACGACGTGGAGCTTACTAGTTGGGATGCGTTCAAGGACAAGATTCGGGAGCTGTTCGGCAACTCTCACGGTGACCAACTTGCCGCGAAACAGGCGTTATCCACCCGTGTACAGACGTCAAGCGAGCCTTACGTGATGTACATTCAGGACGTTTTGGCCCTCTGCCAGAAAGCTGACGCGCACATGACGGAACAAGAGAAGGTTGCCCATATCCTCAAGGGAATCGCAGATGACGCCTTCAACCTGCTTGTGTTTAACAACGTGTCGACGGTTGATGCAGCGATCAAGGAATGCCGGCGCCTTGAACTCGCAAAAAGCCGGCGAATCCCTCAACAATTTGCCCGCTTGCCCAACACCGCCGCGACGTCATCCTGTGCCGATGTTCCTAGTTCCAACGAGACAGCTTGCAACGTGACTCGGATTGTGCGACGAGAAATTGAGGCCGCTTGTCCGGCGACCTTCGAGCGCAGCCCCTCCTCCACACCGTCAGTCCCGATCTCTATGATCCAAGCAGTTGTCCGCCAGGAGTTTGCCAACATGGGACTTCACTCGGTCTGCTCCACGCATCACCCTGACACCCGCGCATGTCGCGGGAGTACGCCGCTTCGTTCACGACCTTATTATCAGCCACCTTTTCGCAATTCACCGGAGTGGCGCACTGCTGACGACAAGCCGATATGCTTTGTCTGTCGTGGGATTGGGCATATATCCCGGTATTGCCGAAGTCGCTGGAACTCACCTGAACCGAACATGTATCCTGGGTACTCTCGACCAAACAGCTATTACCGTTCCTATGCAGCTCGCGCCGATTACACTGCCGCTCAACCTTCTGAATCCAGCCGCCCATACTCACGATCACCTTCGCCCCAACGCCGTCAGTCTCGCTCGCCTCAGCCCCGCCGCTCATATTCGCCAAGTTCCCTCGCACGCTCTCAACAGGAAAACTAGACAGTGCAGCGCCCGGAGGTGCCGCTGCATTGCTCTCTACGCCCCAAAAGCCTCTACTGACGATCCCGACCAATATGAACTTGCTTGATGTACAAGTGGACGGCGTTCCTGTCCGCGCTCTCATCGACACGGGCGCCCATATATCTGTGATGAGCTCCGATCTTCGAAAACGGCTCAAGAAAGTTCTAACCCCTGCCGCGACGCAAGCTGTCCGTGTCGCGGACGGCGCGACAGCTCCTGTAATTGGTATGTGCACCGCCCGAGTCTGCATCGCTGATCGTTCTACCATCGTCCTTTTCACCGTACTCGCCCGCTGCCCTCACGACGTCATTCTTGGCCTGGACTTTCTGTCTGCGCATTCCGCCCTAATAGACTGCTCAACTGGTACCCTCCGACTTGACCTGCCTCACCTGGACCCTGTAGAGCCGCCCCCCAGTCGTCTCAGTTCGGCGGATTTCGTTCGCTTACCCCCTTCGACTATGACTTACCTTGAGTTGATCTCAGACCCACCTGTCCCTGATGGCGACTACATCGCTACCCCTGTGATCGAGGTCCTCCTCAGTCGAGGTATTACCGTCCCGCGCACTGTTTTATCTGTAACTTCGAACAGCGCCTGCATGCCTGTGGTCAACTTTGGCTTGACGACACAAGTACTGCCACGAGGGATGTGTCTGGCGCAGATAAGCGCATTTGATGATTGTTCTATATCAGCTATCGCAATCGAGGATGATGCAACTGACCCGAGCGCATCTTCGCCATTTGCGACTAGTGTACTGCCAGATCTCAAGAAAATGATAGCTCCCGACCTCTCCCCAGCGCATGCTGACCAACTGTGCCGCGTTCTTTTTGCCTACCGCGATATTTTCGACCTTAACGAGCGTCCTTTGGCCCAAACTACAGCCGTGAAACATCGAATAGATACTGGCGACGCCTCTCCTATTCATAGACGTCCATATCGGGTGTCTGCTGCCGAGCGTCAAGTCATTCAAGCTGAAGTTAAGAAGATGCTTACCAAGAACATCATTGAACCGTCATGCAGTCCATGGGCCTCACCCGTCGTATTGGTCAAAAAGAAAGATGGCTCTTGGCGTTTTTGCGTGGACTATCGGCACCTCAACAAGGTTACAAAAAAGGACGTGTACCCGTTACCACGTATTGACGACGCCCTTGATTGCCTCCATGGTGCTCGCTACTTCTCATCTATTGACCTTCGCTCCGGCTACTGGCAGATTGCTGTGGACGACTTAGACCGCGAAAAAACTGCATTTGTCACACCTGACGGTTTATTTCAATTCAAGGTGATGCCATTCGGTCTTTGCAACGCGCCAGCTACATTTGAACGCATGATGGACTCACTCCTTCAAGGATTCAAATGGTCCACATGTCTGTGTTATTTGGACGACGTTATAGTATTCTCCTCGACCTTCACGACTCACCTCGAGCGCCTGTCAGCAATCCTGGACGTTTTTCGCCGAGCCGGTCTGCAACTTAATTCGTCAAAGTGCCACTTTGGCCGTCGCCAGATCACCGTGCTTGGGCACCTCGTAGATGCTAGCGGGGTACAACCGGACCCAGGCAAAATCTCTGCTGTTACGAACTTCCCTGTTCCCCAGTGTGCCAAGGATGTACGCAGCTTCGTCGGGCTATGTTCGTATTTCCGCCGCTTTGTGAAGAATTTTGCGATAATAGCCCGGCCACTTACTGAGCTCTTGAAGAAGGATGCTCCTTTTGTGTGGGGCGAACCACAGGCTTCGGCGTTCGCTCAGCTCATACGCCTACTTACAACGCCGCCCATATTGGCCCATTTCGACCCTTCTGCGCCAACCGAAGTTCGTACCGACGCCAGTGGCCATGGTATCGGTGCAGTATTAGCCCAACGGCAGCGCGGCAGCGACCGCGTTATCGCTTACGCCAGCAGGCTTCTCTCACCGGCAGAACGCAACTACTCCATTACTGAGCGCGAGTGCCTGGCGCTCGTTTGGGCAGTAGCCAAATTCCGCCCATACTTATACGGACGATCCTTTTCAGTCATCACAGACCATCACGCGCTCTGCTGGTTGGCCTCCCTGAAAGACCCTACAGGACGACTTGGCCGATGGGCTCTGCGGCTCCAAGAATATTCCTATTCCGTGATATACAAGTCCGGCCAGCTGCACAGGGACGCCGATTGCTTGTCTCGTTACCCGGTCGACAGGCCCGACGGTACCTCCGGCGATGTCAGTAGCATTTTTTCTGTCTCTGCCTTTACTAACATCGCAGACGAACAGCACCGAGATCTCTCTCTTCGAGCACTCATCGACCGCCTGCAAGCATCGCCGAATGACGCTTCTGTGCGCCGGTACGTCCTCAAGGACGGCGTTCTATACCACCGTAACTTCCACTCAGACGGGCCCGAACTACTTCTAGTGGTCCCCAGACAGCTACGTCGCACTGTTCTCTTCGAACTTCACGACGCACCCACTGCAGGACATCTAGGTGTATCGCGCACGTACGACCGCATCCGCCGTCGCTTTTACTGGCCCGGCCTCGCTCGATCAGTCCGACGCTACGTTGCTGCCTGTGATTCCTGTCAGCGTCGAAAAACTCCTCAAGTGCTACCTGCTGGTTATCTCCAGCCGATAGACATTCCAGTGGAGCCGTTCTTCCGCGTTGGGCTTGATCTCCTTGGCCCATTCCCAATATCATCCTCCGGGAACAAATGGATAGCCGTCGCAACGGATTACGCCACCCGTTATGCCATCACGCGGGCTCTTCCGACCAGTTGTGCCACCGATGTCGCAGATTTTCTACTGCGTGACATCATCTTGCTCCACGGCGCTCCGCGACAGCTGCTCACTGACCGTGGCCGCAACTTCCTCTCCAAAGTTATCGACGACTTATTACGTTCCTGCTCCACGAAACATAAACTGACCACCTCCTACCATCCTCAAACAAACGGTTTGACGGAACGCTTGAACCGAACGCTCACAGACATGCTGTCAATGTACGTCTCGAAAGACCACCATGACTGGGACGTTGCTCTGCCTTATGTCACGTTCGCGTACAATTCTTCCCGTCACGACACTGCCGGATTTTCTCCATTTTATCTGTTGTATGGACGCGAGCCGACCCTGCCCCTTGACACCACTGTTCCTCTGGCGGCCACCTCAGCGACCGAGTACGCGCGCGATGCCATTGCTCTCGCCGACCATGCACGCCAGATCGCCCGTACTAGGCTGAATGCTTCTCAAACCGCGCAGCGCCACCACTACGATGTCCGGCACCGCGACGCGCACTTCTCGCCTGGCGACCTCGTACTCCTTTGGTCACCTTCTCGCCATGTGGGACTGTCCGAGAAGCTCCTTTCTAAGTACACAGGGCCTTACCGCGTGCTCCGCCAAGTGACGCCCGTAACCTACGAGATTGCCCCGGTCAATGCCTCCTCGCCCTCTCCTGTCGGGTCCTGCGACACAGTGCACATCAGCAGGCTCAAGGCCTACCACACTGTTTCGGAGCCATGATCGTCCACACGCCGGGACGGCGCTTTTGACGCCGGGGGGTAGTGCTACGGACCCGTGCCACCGACCGTCAAGAGGCGAAGAGAGAAAGACGACGAGGAGGACGTTTTTAGCGAGGCTTGCTCGGGCTGCTTGTTCATGGCCAAGCGCCTCAGCGTTCCTTTCTAATACATCTGTACATAGCTTCGCCTTTTGCGTCTTTCCTCGTAACAATATTTACCGATCTCTACTGCGAAATATACATGTGACACGCTTCTTCTAAATCTGCTGATGCGTACCGTGCACTTTGCCGATATACCGGCCCTGCATTCCATAGCGCACTTACAATAATTGTCAGACAGCTTGATGGGCTACAAACAGCACTTAATTGAATTTTGAATTTGATATTTGTTGCTCACAATTTTTACATGAAATTTGCACGCACTGTGTGGACCCATAGCCATAGGCTAGTTTGGGTCCAAAAAGATGCATTGTACAATGGCACTTTGGAAAAAAACATAACTGGCACTGGGAAAACATAACGTCGCGTCGAGTTTAGAATTTTTGTTAATTGACAAATTATAGCGCTATGCCTGTCCTTCCTTTGTTGGAGATACGAGGCCCCTTGCGCGTGGAGCTTTGAAATTATCCTGCCTAATATCTGAGCGCTTGACATGACGTGAAAGCGCTTTTCAACTAATTTCAAATTGCAGCACAGTTTACGGTATTTTATGGAGTTTAATTGCCCATTCTTTGGATAACAGTGGCTTAGCGATCCAAAAGCAGAAGACTGGTCTTGGCATCAAATTTAGTTCTTTCTGGTAGGCTTCGGTTGTGGTTTAACGCAACGGTCAGGTTCTACGCAGTATTTGTCTCGTCGTCTTAATGTTCCGTCAGGGCAGTGACACGTACTTTTTCCTGGTGTACACGTCCTTGGCAGCACCTGTGGATATTTTCCTTCAGGAGGGCAACCACGCTCAGGTTTTCTTCCGTTTGTGGGACACTCAGATCTGATTTCATCCCAATCGCATACGGAGCCCTAAAATACAAATGTAGGCCCATATTGAGAGGCCCGAAAATTGCGCGTTTATTTATAGGTGCCACACATCGAGGACAATGTTTACGATATCCAAGCTGCATAGATTCGAATAATCCAGTACCTTTAAGCGCGTCCATCTGCGAGTTTCTTAAAGTTATTTTCCAACGAAACACAGCCTGTCCCAATTATCAAGGACCGAAATTCCAAGGATATGAAAGCGTTTTATAGAAATCTACTCAACTAGAACTTGGGTTTAGTGGGTTGTGTGTACTTATAATTACGTGTGCCTGAATATTCGCACGTTTTGAATATTAGCCGAACACTTATTTTGCAGTATTTGCATTGAAGTTCACAAATATGGTATTCGAAGTTTCGGAATATTCAAGGTTGTTCTAGTATTGGGAAACATTACGCGATATACTCAGCGTGCCAAAACTAAGTGATCTTCTGCGTCTAGGCCTTCTGCGGAGGCCGCAAATTTCTGGTAGTACCGGCGTTGGGCATATGATTGATGGCGGCCAACAACGGGCGCGGCAGTATAACACGGGAGACGTGTTGCTAACGCGAGCTATCGTTATAAGTTACTTCAACAGCGTGAGCGTTAGCACTGTTGGTGCTCAGGCGACAATTTCGGTGCACATCACGTTTTTAACAGGCAGTGAAAACCTGGTGCAATGCTATTCGTGTCGGCACCCCATGCGGGATCTCTTCGCAATGCATTTCAGCAGCCTCATATTAATACAACTAACAATTCTTCTTGAGAGTATTTACTATCTCTTATCACTTGCGTCGTGTGGTCACACTTCCCCATTTTAGCTACAAATCACAAACTCATGAAAGGGTTTACCAGAACAGCTGATACAGATCACAGGTTCACCTAGACACTCTGATCTTGAAGGAAGTTTACATTGCATTGGTTTGTCTTACGGCCTTGCGTACGGCCTTGCGAAAATTCCTCTGGGATGTAGTCACAGGAACGTTTGCAAGGTCGTAAGCGATTTTCATCGCGAAAAAAGAAGTCAATGCTGATTAGTTTATTTTTGTATTACCTCCTTCTAATCTTGATCGCCGTATGTGAGAATTAGGTTTCTTAACCTTCTCTTCTCCACTTTTTATTACCATTATTACTATTTTAACTTTATAGCTACAACCTCTGCAGGGAACTCTTCTTCTTTCAACCTCACTTTCATCACTAAATTCATACTATGGATATTTGGCTGTCTTGTCTATTAGGCAATCCTTAAGAAAAACCCTTTCGGTTTGTGGCCGATCTCCCTTGGTGGGTCGGCGAAGCTTCAAAAAAAAAAAATTGCAAGGCCTGCGCACAACCGCAGGACAGTGGCAGCGTAAGCTGGAGGACCGATGTTCTTAGAGGCCATTTTAAACGCTTGGGGAAACTAGTGGAACTAGAGGTGGTAGCTATCGCCTGCGCCATAACTCATTATTTCGCCAAGTAGCGATGTACCCACTACGCCATAATTACTGCGGGCATTGTAACGTGCAAATCTGTATAACTGCACATCTTAGAGAGTCTCTTGGCGTCGTTTTCCCAAGAACGACCCGAACTCTCGGCCCGGCGTCGACAGCGAGCTGCGGTTTGGGCTTCTCTCTGCACAGCTGTCTGTTGTGCCCGACGTTGCCTTGTTGCAGCCGCGCGCGTAGTACTGCGATTCTCTTCTTCAGCAGCGGTGCGCACTTTTACGAGGACGTGCCATCAAGTATATCGAAGACCCAAGTCAATTTGCTCTCGGGTCTCCGCACGTCGCCTGCCGCGTGTCGCATGGCACGATAAGACACGATAAAGGGCAGCGGTTCGTAATAATGATGACGGTAAAGTTCAAGAAGATTGCTTCATAATGATGATGTAGATGATGCCTCTGTAATGTGTACAAAGAGCTACGAAGCCTGCATACCTGTGTCCTTTGAAATTATTCAGCGAACTCGTTATGCAATCCACTTTCCGCGACGTATAGTGGCATTTTATTATTCTGCCACGTAACATAGCATTTTTTAATGCGATTCCTCTGCAGACGTTATACGTGTTTAGGTCTTTTAGCGATGACTTTTCAACCACACGCGTAGCTCAGTGGTAGAATGCTCGACTGCCACGGAGAGAGTGTGGGTTTCAATCCACGCAGAGGGACGAGTTGGAATACTCCTTGGTCCTGGTTCTTTTTTCTAAAATTTGCCGCGATAGCGGTTACGTACACCGGCGGCGGCGGCGGCGGTGGACAACTACGGCGTAAAAACGGCCCTTGTGATCTCATAACAGCTTACGCTGTAAAAAACCAACCAAACGCCCGGTGCACAGTTCCTCACAAAGCTATGCATTTGTGCAGTTTCGAACCACGAGGACAGACGCACAAGTGCTTCCATCATTATCTTCATCCTCTTTGTGGTGAGAAGACAACAACGACGAAAGTAGCTACGCGAGCGGTGCGTTGTGGGAGAAGCGAAAAGGGTGCACGTGGCGGAGCGGAAGAAAAATGAAGAAGCAGCAGTAGGAGGAAGGCACGAGGATCAGGACGGCCGCCACGAAGGCAAAAGAAGACGGCGTTCGAGGAGCCGAGGTCTGAACAGGGCTACCCGGGCTGAAGCGCTGGGCAGCCGCCTGACCGGCCCTGCGAACGTCGTTCGCCGGCGACTGCTGCCTGACCTCGCCGGGTGACCAGTGTGGCCGCTACCTACGGGTTTAGGGTTTCGGCCTTTACCTGCACTGGGCCGACGCCACTCCGTGCTGCGTTCGAGAGCCAGAGCCGCCACCAGCGTTCGAGTTCCACAACCTCGCCTGCCCGCCGCGTCCCTCAAGTCGCCTCATCGACGACTCCCGCTACCGGCGTCCACGGAGACGTGAGCGTACACACATGCATATGACTTTGCTTTTTGAGAACTGCGCACGCTAAAGACTGAATGTGTAGCCCGCGAGCCTAACTCTTTTTATTTTTGTACATGTCCCTTGAGTGTGCCCATCGAATATATGTGTGTTTGCCTGCCTACCGTGTTCCGCATTCATCATTCACCGCACCGGACGTGAGCTAACGTGACGGTCCTTTCACTCACTACACTCTTAATTGCTATCATCTCTTTCTTTCTACACCGACTTACGCCGAACGCGGAATAGCTGGTCAGAACAATTATTCAGGCCGACCTCTCTACTTTGCTTTCATAATAAATTTCTCTTTCTCTCAGACCACGATCCCACGCGTGCTATCATGGCGCGAAGGGGTGCACCAATATGCAGTGTAGTATAGCAGAGGACAGCAACGGCGTTAAGCCGAGTTCACGAGTGCCACGTCTGCAACCGTCTCTGCTTCGACGCGAACGTCTTTACCCTGAGTTCGATGCGAAATATCGCTCAGCCTCTCAGTTCTTTGCGAGGAGTTTCCCGAAGCCTGGTGCCACGACGAAATGCGCGTGTGCCAGAGACAAACCCGGACCAGCCAGTGGAAATCAGCTTCGCTGCATCGCTAGCCATGAGCCGGCAGTAAAAGATCCCCTATTTCTTTTTTTTTTCGAAACCTTGCATGCAGTCACTGCACTTCGCATCAACTAGCCCTTTACGTCGAAGTGGATGAACTTACCTGAACACTTGTGAGAAGAGTAACAAGAATAAGTGTGCGGTAGAAAATCACCATATTGAAGCTTGGTATTTGTTTGTCTGCCTAGAGAATTCGAGTACAATAATGAGAGAGAAACGAACAAGTTTAGTGGGCCAGGTGTTAGGTCCAGAGAGTATTCATGAAAGCTAGCATTTGAAATTGCACCTAGAACAGGCTTATAAATTTCCTTATGTTTTAGTCATCTATCTTTTTCCTGGGGCAAGACCTTTACTGGTCATATGTGAGCGAGTGGATTATTGCGTCATGCATCATCTCTATGTATGTAAAACACTTGGAATCACCCTCACTGCCAAAATACAGCTTACGCCTTCTGCAAGTACAATCCACCTCCAATATTGCATGAAGTATCCGGGCATCTGCTACAGCATGCACGTGATCTACCCTTAACATACTGGTCTTATCGGTGAAGCTGTCCTGATGCCGCCCTCTGCTATTTAGAAAATAGTCTCTTCTCTTTAAAAACCATCTCTTCCCTTGTCTTCTCCCTGCATGTCCACTGGCCTATTTTTCTTTCTTGATTCCCGCTAGGATTTCATTATATCGTTCTTTCACTGACGCACTCTGCATTCTTGATTTGACGGATGATTTATTTCTGGGGTTTACGTCCCAAAGCTACGATATCATTGTGAGGGACGCCGTACTAGAGGGATCCGGAAATTTCGGCCACCTGGGGTTCTTTAACATGCACTGGCACCGCAGAATACAGGGGCCTGAACATTTGTTCGGCTTTGAAATGCAGCAGCCGCAGCTGGTATTCCACTTCGCGACGTTCGGATTAGCAGCCGAGTGCCGTAGCCACTAGACCACCATAAGGGGACCACTATCTTTGCTTCAGTTTCATCCACAAATACCTTTTTTTCCTTTTCATGATACGCTGCGTCGCTCTCAACCTAAGCTGAAACATTTTGGTGTGCATCCAGCTTTCTTCCCCACAGGGGCAGTAGTAGCAAGTTGCAGCTATCTTACACTTTGCTGTTGAGGGAGAAAGCTGAAGTTTCTGAACGCATACACGTACAATCATATTTCGTCATCGCTACAATAATATCAGAGGCCACTAACATCTATGAGTACATTCATCTTCATGACTTCATGACGTACTCATGACTTTTGACTACGGTTTTAACAATGTCAGTTTGTGCAGGGTGTCCGAATTTAAGTACCTTGGTATCCTTATGACGCATAATTTATCATGGTCTAAACATATTGATCTCACTTGCAACAAAGCCCTTAAAAGTTTACGTTATTTACATCGTACGCTTCGTCTTGCTCCTCAGGAAACCAAACTGCTTACCTACAAAACTCTTATTCGTCCCATTCTCGAATATGGTACTGTGGTTGGGAACCCCCATAAGAAATGTGATATCAAGAAACTAGAATCCGTTCAAAAAAGAGCTGTGCGCTTTGTATGCAAGAGATATGACAGGGATTTTTCTCCAACGAATTTCCTTCCACAGCTAGGTCTCACTACACTTGCGAAGCGTCGCCATGTTGAATGCCTAAAATTTCTGCACAATTTAATCAATTCTTCTCGCTTCGGTACTTTAGAATCATATCTGAAGTTTTCCAGATCTTTGTCCACGAGGAGTGACCATGCCCTTAACATTGCAACTTTTTTCACCCACACTGACATGTTCAAATACAGCTCTTTCCCTTCAACTATAGAAGCCTGGAATTTGCTGCCCGGAAGTGTTCGTTCTCTACCACTTCAAGAATTTCTGGAAGCCTGTTCATGAATGTTGATTTGTTGTTGTTGTTGTTTTCTTCTTTTCCCGCTCCTGCAATAGCCTCATTGAGGCTGCAGTATGTAAAAATAAAATATAAAATAAAACAGATCGAGCGTGTGACTCCATGTCACAAAACAAACGCCTCTTCCCCACCATGGCGTTGAATCTGTCTTTGCGTTACTGAGTAATTATTTTTCGATTGACCCATTCTGTTTTCCTCTCTAATACCGCAATCCCTTGAATTTCGACATCATACATGGAAAGGTAAAGCAGCGAGTAAATCACATGTCTCTGAACTTTTCTCCACTCAGGACTTTTGAAGATCTAGAAATTAACAGCAAAGGGCCGGAGATATCCACCAATGAAACAGGATAAAAAAAGTTATTTGTTGATGTGCCTGTGATGTGAGCCGTACCAGCATTGATGTAGAGGTATGAGCCTCAAGTAGTATGAAATAAAAATTTAGTGCAGCTTCTACTATGGCGTAAGTCTAGCGAAGCAGTGAAGCTGATGGTCACTTGGTTGACCGGGTCTTGTTCATCTTCATCAACGTAATCATCGCCATATTCGTCATCATCTTCATCATCAGCATCTTCTACTACTTGTTCATGACGTCGCGGTTGCGAGGCATGATAATGCCATTTCTTACAACAGCTGTATCGTCGCTGGCTTCCATAGCTACGGCACGGCTGGCTATAAGTGATACGGATGCACAGATCACGGCTGGCTTAAACAGCTTCGTCACGGGCTCGGGATATGCATGCGCGTACGAGCCCGGCGTTACTGAACTACGTAGTGTACCCAGTGAACGAAAACTCACGCAAATGCAAAAGTAGGACAGTCAGTACATTAGTGTACTCAAGAGAAGCATCGCCTGCTCTCCGTTTTTTCCAAACGCGAAGGGCCTGTCAGCAGTAACTAATGAAAGGCGAGTGAAATGCGACAACCACTCCACAAAGAGTTCCACATAGAGAACTTGCTTAGAATCGAAGTCGCCTGCGCCCACGAGTTGCCCCATGCTGATGGCCAGCTGAGAATCGTTGATAACCACCTTCCTTTTACTCGTGAGCAGATGCTGTAGGAGCTCACTCTCAGAGGCGGTGATGTACTCAAATATTATTTGCTTTCGAGGCTGGTATTGTTGGAACGTGCCACAATGACATCGCTCACTCATTGAATCCACTTGGGAGATAAGGGGCAAAGTGGAAACCCGGGAAACCTCCGAGGTGCTGTGGTGCACGTCACAGAGCGCTTCCACCCGAGCAAAGCAAACATGCATGCTGTTGGCCCATACGTACGCGCGCTCAGTTGGGGGTCTGGCACTTCTCGCTGGCGTGATGTATCGTCTAGTGGAGCATTTACTAGGAGCTATATGAGCCTGTGTTCAGCCATCACCAACGCCGTGCTCCGCACTACCAAGACACCAGGGTGACAGCGGGTACTAGCAAAAGCAAAACAGAGTTCTGGGACCGTAAGGACCCCGCCAAGCTGGCGCATTGAGTAGGCGGTGTTCTGCTTCAGTTCTTTTTCACGAAGGCGACGGCTTGAGATCGCTGACCGTAGCCTTCCTGCATTGCGGTCTTTGCGGGCGCAACAAGATAAGAAACGAGCAGCATAAACGAGGCTAAATGACAGCGTGCTTTGCTTTGCGGAATATGGGGAGTACAGCACAAGTGGCCGACCGTTTGACTAGTCCTCACTACGGCGTCTCCCTCGTTCTGCTAGCATTCGTGGTATCACTTTGGCTTTTATGGCGCTATGAAGATTTTAACCGAAATCACGGGATAGGTTGCGCTCGACTTCCTTCAATTACTTTCACGTCTTAAAGGGTCCCTGCAAAACTTTTTGGACCGAGCCAGGACACGATCCAATCAGTGAATCGCGCAGCCTCCTGTGAGTGTTTGAGCGAAATATTGTGTACTGCACGAACCAAGGAATTCATATTTAGGCTTCAACTGCGCGTGTTCTTTGAAGAAGGAATGTCGCTAAGGGAACCGATTACGCCACGTCAGCCACTGAGCGCCTTGTGTGACCGTATGTTTATCCAAGGACTCCGGGATCGTGTAGTGATTTTTTTTGTTCCTTATAGACTCAATAACAAAGACAATGCGTGTATGTATCAGTAGGAAGGGATAACTGTCAACTGGTGTAGCCGGTGGTGAAAGTGATGCCATTACTCTAAAGAATAGAAGCCGATTTGCAGCTGTCTTTGAAACTAAATGGGAAACTCCGTAATGCCAGGAGCTTGATAACGTTTGGCTCGCATGTTCCCAGGAGCCTTATCAAATGATTTCCACGGTTTTATGGCTTTGTTCAAAAAGTTTTGCAGGGCCCATGAAGTTTTAGTCCATAAAGCGATTTAGGCGGCGAGAAAAACCCACGTCCATCTGCGCGGCATTCGGGCATTCTACCACGTCCCCCTGTGCTTGAAAAAAACATCGCTAAAAGGCCTAAACATTTATAAAGCGCGCCGAGTATTATCATTACCAAATGCAACGTTACGTGGCAAAATAGTCACACGCCACTAAAGCGTCGATGAAAGTAGACTGCATAACGTGTGCGAGGAATCATTTGAAAGGACACAGGGGTGCATGCTTTGTAGCTTTGCACCCATTACAGAAGCATCATCAACATAATCGTTATGAAACGGAATTCTTCAACTTTACCTTCATCATTATTACCGCGTAAGCTGTTATGAGATCACAACAAGGGCCGTTTTCGGCGCCGTAGTTCACCGCCGCCGCCGTTGTCCGCCAGTGTCCGTAACCACCTTAAGAGAAAAGTAACAAGGACTGAGGAGGACTCGAACCCATGTCCGTCTGTGTGGAGGTCGGGCATTCTACCCCGTCCGCATGTGCTTGAAAAATCATAGCTAAAATACTTAAACAGGTATGAAGACTGCCGATGAATCTCATTAAGAAATGTAATGTTGCGTGGGAGAATAATCAAGCGCCACTACAGGTCACGGAAAGTGGATTGCATACCGAGTTCCAGCGATCATTTGAAAGAACACAGGGTTGGAGCTTTGTAGCTCTGCACCCATTACAGAGGCATCATGAACATCATCATTATGAAAAAAATCTTCTTCAACTTTCCCGTCATCGTTATTACGAAGCGCTGCCTCGTGAAGCAGTTTTCTCGTATCATGCCATACGTCACGCGGCAGGCGACGTGCTCAGCCCCGAGCGTAACCTGACTCGACTCTTCGATATACCTGATGGCGCCTCCTCGCAAGGTTCGGACTGCTGCTGGAGAAGCGAATCGCAGAGTTACGCGCGCGGTTGCAGCAACGCAACGTCGGGCACAACATACAGCTGTGCGTAGAGAAGCCCAAACCGCAGTTCGCCGTCGACGCCGGGCCGAGAGTTCGGTTCGTCCTCGAGAAAACGACGCCAAAAGACTCTCTAAGATGTGCAGTTTACAGATTTGCATATTACAATAGCGCAGTAATTATGGCATAATGGGTACTCGCTGCTTGGCGAAATGATAAGAGTTATGACGCAGCGGATACCTACCACCTCGATTTGCACTAATTTCCCTAAGCGTTTACAGTGTCCTCTAAGAAGGTCGTTGCTGCAGCTTACGCTGTCACTGTCCTGCGATTCCGTGCAGGCTTGGTTCTTTGTTTATTTCCTAGCAGACATCGATATTCATATTCATATCACAAAATATTCATGTAAAAAAATATGCGATATCGACGGCTCTCTTCCGCTGAACAACCTAATACCTGCCTCATCTCCGCTGCTCTTTCTCATATTTCCTTGTAAAATGCGCATATTCATATCGTGTGTGGTGGGAAATAAAACGAGTTGTTAGTCAGTACCCTGTGTGTCATTATATGCTGACCGTGTGCCGTTCTCGCTTTAGAACGTAGGAACATGTTGCACGAACTAGACGAACGCTCAAGCTTTAAGTTTGCAGTTGGTAAATGTTTGATGTTGGCAGAATCTTAGACTATCCTGAGGCGCAACAGTAATTGCCTAAAGGGCCATATTATGAGTTACTCCAACAAGAGCGAACAACGTTCTCGGAAATTTTGGCCCCGTAGCGAAGAGGTTAGTGAATCTAGTTTATGAATGAAAGGGCTGATGGGACACAGAAAAGGTAAATCTTTACTAAAGGTACCTGTTGGTTCTTGAAATGTGAAAGACTATTCATTATTCAGAGTTTCGCAACACCTGGAGAGATTCTATAGAAAGTCAACCGTTGGGTAAGTCGAACGTCCAAAAGCAAAGGCAAATTTATACAATAACTGACGCCACTCTATTTGAACAATGGCAACAAAACTTCACGCATATCTGATACAGTAAGCTTAACAAAATACGCTCGGTAACGCATTTAGAGCATTTATACAGGATACATAAGAAGGCTTAAATATTGAGCTCATCCAGGCCAGCACTGTCTCCCTGTGTTATCATTGCATGTTCATCTGTGGCAATGCTTCGGAGGATATACACAAGCACACAAAGCTGTCAGTCACGTGATTAATCTATAGTCACTTCAGAGCATCAGGACACTATTTGTGATAATCTATCGGAATACTGTGATAGTGCTACATTCCAGGCCTTCAGAGCAGTTTAAGGGTTTACACTTACGCTTTTTATGGCTAAAACACTATGCACTTTCAGGAATCACACCGCTTTTTACGGGCCAATGCCGTCTGTGGATACCGATTGGCTGACTTCAAAAACCTTGTGCAGAATAGACTGCCCTGTCAAATACCTTTTATAGCCATGTAGCATGTGGCACTGTAGAAGCAGTGACGTTCATCGCCGCGGAAACACATGCTTAATTGCTGCCATAAAATTTTCTTTCGCAGGAGACATATGCGCTGGAGCACTGCCAGGGACTACTGAAGCCGCATATTTAGCAAATGTTGATGCCCTTTCCAAAGCAGGGATCAAGGTTACTAGCACGTGGCAGACAGCACTCGCCATTCACTACCTCAATAAAGGCCAAGTGATAAACTCTTTCGAAAAACTCGTACAGCGATTGGGGTAGGGGGGGTTATCGACGCGTGGAAACATCTCACGTGGCGCAGGAATGTTCTCGTTCGCATTAATGCTTCGTGTTTTGAGCGAGCACCCATTATCCGTTGTAACATGGACACACCGCGCTGGTGGAGGTTGCGATAGAGTGGGTTGAGCACAATGGACACATCGCATTCGGCGCATTGCTGCACAATACTCGGCCGATCGCAAAGGGAATGCAGCATTTGAGGCGCAGAAAACTTGGGGAGTGGTTCTGCGTACATGTGAGAGTTTGTGCTTGTTTTTGTACTTAGCTCGATGTTTAGGTTTCGGTCCTCGCAGTAGCGGCTGAATTTCATAGCGCTAAATTCAATGAAAGAGACAAATGAACAAAAATAATATAAGATAAAGGAAGGAAGTAAAGAAGGAAGGACAGCCTGCACAAAAGGAGCAAAGAAAGTGCATGAGTGTAGCATTCACGTGCACGTTAATAAATCACAACTAACATTAATCTGAAATAATCCGTTAGAGTAGCAGTTAGTGTGGGCAGGGTCGACAGGGGATGGAAGAAAGAAAGAGAGAAACAAAGAAAGGAGACAAAGAGGAAAGGGTGGCCTGTCTAGGAGTGACGGTCTCGACGTAACACACCTTCGCTGTTCGACCGCCTTGACGGAGCGCACGGGTCGGCGAATTTTCCTTCTCTCGCTCCTTATGGCTACACATGTGGCCGCTTTGAACTCTGTAGTGAACAAATACAGGTGACCATGAAAACTAGCTTGTATAGTGAAAACCAGTGAATTAAGGATGTGTTGATTGTTCGATGTTTTTCATTACCTACTGTGGGAAATACATTTGTCACTTGGTTTACCCATAAGCAGCGCAATAATCACGTTTCAGGTGCACCGCAACACTTTAATTATTTAAAGTGCGAGCACGTTAAGGGTGCTAAACGCTCTGTTCTATCACTTTCGCTTGACAGTGCTGTAATGCAGAATTCTACAGCCGCAGCCAGCCGTCATTCGTTAAAGATATCGACCTTGCGCGATTCACTCTTGATTCATGCCCTGCGTTATGCAGATAAGTTATTCTTCGTTCATTCATGTTCATCTAGCACTACAGAGCTACTTAAGCTTTTTGATAACGGTGGCTCGTTTTCGTGTCTCCCGCTTTTCTCGAATATATTACCAGAATTCTCTCGCATATGGCCGAATACGCATTAGACATACGTTCATGCCTTGGCCACTCCCCCTACGTTTACCATACGCCGTATGCCATATGCCATATGCCTACAGGCTGGACTGCATAGAACTTGTAGAGATTAGATAACGCTCCCTCTATTTCCAGACCCGGGCGAATAGAAATTTGCCTGAAGTATCGAAAGTAACAGTTCGTCAAAACTCTGGCCTGACCACGTTAAGGAGCTGTGTCACTGCCTCCGGTGAGATATTCCTGCTATCCACGCCGCGCCCGCTTAACTTAGCTTTAATTGTTTTTTATGTGATACTGATTGGAACAGAGTAAACATTGGAACATGTAAATTACGTTCCAGCAAGTGAAAGGAAAACTCGACTTATCCTCTTACTTTAAGTTCATTTGACTGTTCTTGCAAGTTTTGCATGTAAACAGGAGCAAGTAATTAGGCGAAACATTCATTCCGGTCTAGGCAATGACTAGTCTAGAGTCTGATCCAGAATGGATAAAGACTGCCGTTTGCGGGTAGGGCCGCCACCAAAAGGTCTTCGGGCCACGTTTTTGCGACCCCTGCACTAACACGTCAAGTTTCTATTATTCGCGGCATTTTAGAAAATGTTTTTGTAGGATGCTCCTTGATGGTCAATATAGGATAGTGTTTGCCATCAATAGGCTTCTTTTTTTGGCAGCGCGATGCAGTATTTTGTTGGGAACACTAGGGGCTGGTTCGGCTCTGCCTTAAGGCTTCTCCTTTCTTGTCTTCGTGTCCTGTCTACATAACGTGCGTTTTCTGATGTCTACTTAGGCGTGTCATGCGGCTGAATCCACGCGCACAACCCACAGGAGTTCAAAAACATTCTAGCTCACTGATGCAATATTTTCGTTCTGGCGTAGACGGAAGGTAGGTGGGATAGCCGATGACATGGTCCAAAACCTGTCGACGCTGGTAGAGGGCAGCGCGAATTCCATAACGGCTCGAGTCAGTCTGTAATTCAGTGGGCGCAGAAAGATCAAATTATGAGAGAATCGGTCAAGTTGTAAGCCGCGGAATGAGGTTAGCGAATGCTACATTATCTGCTGCCCCTAAGTGAATGAGGTGTCCTTCTTCAAAAGGTCGGCGAGTGGATGAGCGATGTCGGCATATTTCCGCCAAATCCCCGAAAATAACAGCATGCGCCCATAAAACAGGGAATATCATTCCTTTTGCAAGCAACAGGAAAATTTCCTACCATGCGAACATTCTGTGGATCAGGTTCGATTCCTGCAGCACTTACAAGGTGCCTAAGCATGGGAATTTCGCGGCGACCGAAATGGCATTTCGAAGAATTGAGCTGAAGTCCAGGATTGCGAGACACAGAAAGGAAGATAGTGAGTCGCTGCAGGTGGCTTTTGAAGGCTGGTGAAAAAACAATAAAATCGTCAAGGCAGCACAAGCGCCTCGACCACTTCAGTCCCCGCAAGACTAAATCCATCTAAAGCTCCACCGTACCTGGCGCATTACATAATCTAAAAGACATGACTTAAATTGGTATAGCCCATCTGGTGTCATGAAGGCTATTTTTTTTTCGGTCCCTCTCGTGTATGCTAATCTGGCACTAGAGGGAGCGGTGGTCAATGGATGAACAGTACTTCAATTCACGAAGCCAGCCGAGGCTGTCACCTATGCAGGGCACTCGATATAAATATTTTATTTTATTTGTCAACATGGCGGTAGTCCATGCGCCATGAGGTCCGCCTTTTTTTTTACCGAAACAACCGGCGATGCCCACGGACTACTCTAACGTTCACTTGTGGAGACGACGGATGCCACAGAAGAGGAACGCGTGTCAGCATTGTCAGCCGGCGCATGTGTACCGGCAGCAAAAAATAAGAAAAATGAAGAGTGGCGGCGCTTGCATGAGGGGCTGACCGGGCACGCGTTAATTGGTTCTAGAAGCCTGCGACGCTGGTTTCATTGTCTCGAGATCCGCTGTGACCTCGTTTTTCCCAAGATTGGTGACTCCTGACTAACAGATGACGGACGCTAGCAGCCCGCCGCCCTGACCCAGCCTCCCACCATACCCTACCACGCTCCCGCGACACGTTGCAACTCTTCAGCTTCATCTGCCCACGAAAATAAGGATGCACCGATGTTGATGTGTGCGTGCCTAACCTACATAGCTTTCTTCCTCTATATTTGTTCGTATGTGCTTTTTTTTCTTTCCTAGAAAATTCAACGCACTCGTATCGCCCCGATAGGTTCACATCTTCCAAGCATGGGCAGTCTAGATGTTAACAAATCTGCCTTCGGCCGGGATGATGTTCGGGTGCCTACTTCAGCATAATCTATTTTTCTCTGACATTTTCCCATTGTAACTAGGCTTTTTTGTATAACAACAGTGCCACTACTGGCTGGTGGCAGACTTCGCATCAAAATCGTAAAGTATTTCAGATGGAGCCGCTCCGGGGCTTCTCAAAGCTGATGTAAACGTGGGCGCTTCAGGTAAATACCAAGCACTCCAACACTCAGTGCTGGGAGTGATAAGTTAGCTTACGGTGCACCCATACGATGAGTATCATTGCATTACGCATGCTCATTGCACAGCTCTCCAGAATATGTTCTTGGATGGAAGTCTATACAGTCATAACAACGAATAAAACTTTATAGATGCGCATTACGCATTGAATAAGACAGGAGTTTTAATGTCTGCCCTAAATAGTAAGCGCGATAGCCGCCGGCCCATAACGCACGACTACGCAGCGGCTAGCGTCTGCGCGCGACCCGCGAATATTATGTTTCATTTTCTTTTTATGTACGGCTACCAGTGCCTATGCTTGCTTTGAGCGTTCTCTGTCCGTGCTCGTCTTACACGAGGAAATGAGCATTGAAATATGTCGTAGCTAACATGTGGTAGCGAACATTTCACACGGCGCCCTTTATTTTTAACGAGGGCTGAAGGAATAAGGAGAACGAAAAAGCTGCTGGCTTGAGCTACCACGTGCGTCTTCTTTCGCCTATGCGTATACATCCTAGTTTATGGGTAGCGGCGAGCCACATGTGCTGTGATGCCCATTTCTGCGATGTCAATGACGTTATATATATCGCCTGGGATTTCGATATCTATAGCGTTGACGCCATTGCGGAGGAGCACGAACCTATTTCTACCAATATTTTACGCTGCGACCGCTGGTGTGAACAGCCTACTGCAGCTGCAGCGCAGTCTTCTCACCAGCATCTTCTGGCATTTATTCAGATTAAAAGTAAACTAGAATAACCCAGTGGCAAGCAGCAATGGCCTCGTTTTTTTTATTGGTCATGCTATCACCGCTCACTGTTATAGCGGTAAAACAACCCGTACAGTACCCAAGGAAAATTTTCCTGGAATTATTTATTCACACCAAAACTATGTCGAAGCTTATGCGTGAATCTCATGATCCAGGCTTCGCTGTTAGGTTGAAAACCAACTCAACTCGCAGAGATCGTCACCAAGCCAACCAAGTGACCAAGTATGTCTATCATGCAGTACACTGGTAAGCCAACTGACTTGGTAGGTGAAAGGGGTGAGGAAAGGAGGTTCCACCGTCGAGAGTATCGCCAGTCACTGCTCCTGCTCTCATGATGCTGCACACACGTTGAAAGTTGTACCGTTTTTCTAGTGGCCCGCTCACCTATAGCGATCAAATGAGCGACAGTTTTTGCGACCGGTCGTCTTTCCTTCCTTGTGGTCACCACAGTTATAGCTCTGTACATACGCTCCAGAATAGCCACCGCCCGACTAGTCTAACATCTTGGGACGTCAAGAATCTTGCGTCGCTTGTCTGTCGTGCTAAAAAGAATATCTTCTTGGAAGTACCTGTCTCACGACAGCATTTTCGAGAGACGTCCATTGAACTACTGTGGAGCAAATCGAATTCTCTGTATACTGAATTCATGCCATTGAAATATACATGCTCGTTGTCATTGACAATCTCTTTCATTGGTGAACACCAGTTAGTCGTGCAAGAGATGGTCGGTCATGCTCGCTCGTATATGCGAGCGCATTCGTTCAAAAGCGCGTGTGTTGAAAACTACATCAGCTATTGGTTACGAGAACTTGTGTCTCTAGGAAGGTATCTCACCGGCAGAGAAAAACTGCGAACACGGCTAAAAGCGTGGCGACCACAGTTGTGAGCATGCCGAATCACAATGTTAATAATCGGGCCACTGGCATGCCGGTAATGTTATCGGCGTAGAAGCGTGGTACGCCATCAGACTGTAACGTCAGAGGAGCAGCAGCGAGCAGCTGTTCTCGATGACTTGTCACAGGTTTCATTTTTTAGGGCCAGAGATAACGAATGGCGGCGCTTGTGGGTTCTCTGCGAATAGAGCCCTACGTTAACAATGGCGGCTCCTTTTTGCGACATCTAGCATACCCACCCAGTTATTTGAAGAGGAGATGATGTCTTGATTTTTATGGCACAAAGGCCAAATATGGCTAAAGAGCACAAAGTCCGTTGTAACGAAATAATCGATGGCAATTCATCATTGGTGGCAATGAAATCATCGGCATATATGCAAATATGAGATTTGCCTGAAAATGAGCCCAAACTCGATTATGCTACAGAATATGGCTCTAAAGAAAAATCAAGGAAATCTTCAAAGAAATATCTGCATAATGTCTGCATAGAAATCTCTGCGCAAGAAGCGTGGGGCGGCTTGATAACATTCAAGGCGTGTTTCTCTGTGTCTTTAGCGCTGCCTCTAAGTCCTGGCGTTTTTTTTTTCTGAATATGGCCTTTGAGTCCATTTTGGGATGGTGATGATTGAAATGTTAGCGTTCGTGTGAAATGACTTGTCTAGCTTCTCGATCAACTCATTCTCTTCGACATCGTGGTACATTTGCAGCCACAGCGCCATCTGTGACTTGGATGCATACGCAGTGAGCAACGGTGTATCAAGCGGTGTAATTGCAGTACCTTTATAAGGGTTCCGAATACAGGATTTCCGTACCCGTTCCGAGTTCGCAAAGCTTTATCGATGCTTCAACAATCTCTGTATATAACGCCGCTCTCTGTATATATCGCAAGAAATCTCGTTATATATCGTGTCAGCCTATGCTTAATGACGGAGCACGTGGGCTTTAGAAAAAAATTGCCCGCCAATCCACCCTGTGAAGATGGTTGGAAAGCGAAGCTTTTTACGCCACCCTCACGGTGACGGCGAGAGCTGCTGGGTTTTGCCTACGACGCTGTTGAGCGAGACGATTTTCTTCTTTTCGCCGAGCCTTATATTCACGCTCTTCTTCTTCCGTCTTTACTTTCCGTGGTCTACCCATAGTGGGGTAGTCTAGAAATGAACCGAAGCAGTTACTAGGCTGGAAGGGTTTCGAATGACGTCAACCCTCTTTCAAGCAGCTGCATAAGCTTTGCAACAGCTGCAATCTAATCTTCCGGACCGCGCCGAGCCTGTTTCCGTTGTTTGCCCGCAGCCCTTATCATCCATCATGTTGGCTCATCACTTTGAAGCTTGTTTTGAAGCTCGCTAGAAGACGCTGCCTGCCTCAAGCTCGTCTCTCGCGGGTAAGGGCGCGTTCTCCTTCTTTGCGAGCTGGTCGAGCGTTCATCGAAGAAAGAGCGTTTCCATAGGCAACGCGCGCCTTTCGCTCTCTCTCTCTCTCTGTATCTCTCTCTCTCTTTCTCTCACAAGACAGCCGATGGAAGAGTGAGAGAGGTAGCGCGCCGGGAGGCACGCGCCGAGCGCGAGCGCTACTTCGCGAGCGCGAGCGCGAGATTGTCGGGATCGTTTTTAGATTACAACGACGGACACGACAGAACCCTTGGCTGGTAGAGGTACAAAGCTTCACTTGAAAAAGGACACAACGACCGCCACGTCAGACACGTTATTGTGAAGCTTCTAGGTATCTGTAACGACTGAGACACAAGTGTGTTTTTCTCTTGCAATTCTAATCTATGGCTATGTCCGACCGGCGCGCCCTTTGAAATATCTACGAAAGAGCATCACAGTCGATCAGCCGCAAGTGCCGTGGCGAGGACTGTACAAAAGGAGGCACGGGCTACAGGCATGTAACTCGATACGAACGGCGGATGCTTGCCTTGCTTGAGGATAGAAATTTTTATTGCCCTCTTTGAAGCAGAAGGGACCTTGCCAGAAATCGATATAGGGGTTCATCGAGTAACGATTTCTTTCTTTGCATTTTGTTCACTTACGGAAAACTGGTGATTGTGTGCCCCATTTTCAGCGTTCTTGTTTGTAATTTTTGTCCTTCCATTGTTGCTTTCTCTCAATTAAAGGATAACACAGGGTAGTGAGATGAACTCCACGTATATTGATATTATGCACCCAGGATTTTGGCATGCTCCTCCACGTTTCCCCTTGTGTACTTACCATACGATATTAATCCACTTGTCGGCATGTTGATAAATCCGTTCCGGACCTTAGCCTCATTTGTAGTGGTGCTGTAGCAAAATGCTTGCCAACTCTCTCTTCTACGTTGTGAATGCGTACTCCGTACGGAGACTTAAATTTATAATTTAGGGGAGGGGGGGGTTGTGTCTCGCAGAAATATAAGCAACTGATAGCTCCCGTGAGTATATTTGATAACTAACCACTGAAGTTCAGAAAAGATTAGCAAAGAAGCCTTGATCAGGATGATGGAGGAGTAAATTTCATTCCCGACTCTATAGTGGCTGTGTTCCTTGTCATTCAGTACACAGGCACGTGAGAGAGAGAGAATAAACTTTATTTGAATAAAAGAGCCGACGGCAGACTCGTCCAAGGTGGGCGGCGTCCCTAGTCCAGGACGCCGTGAGCCTGGGCTGATAGCTTGGCCCTGCTCACCAGTCTTCGCTGGTCTTGGAGCCTTCTCAGTTGGGCTTCCCACTGCTCGATGTTTGGTGCAGTGATATCGACGGGTTTGCTAGACATTCCCACACCATATGGTACAGAGTATTTACTGCAGAGCAGAAAGTACAGTTGCGTCGGTAGCTCGAGGAATACATAGAGTGCAGAAGTGTTCCGTGAGGGAATGTGCTGGTCTGGAGTTTCCGGAACAACACCGTCTCCTCTCTTGTGAGTTTGGGGTGCGGAGTGGGGTAAGTCCTTCTGCCCAATTTGTAGTGGCTTAGGATGTTTGCGTATCTTTTGGGGATGCTTGCACCAGGGTCGACAAGGGAATGAAAATCTGGTGGGATAGCCCGGAGAATGTGAGCTCGGGCAGCGGCATGAGCCGCTAAATTACCCGCCAGAGGTTCGTGTCCAGGTGCCCAGACAATGTACGTATCTTGAAGTGTTGCGTGCTTTTTCAGAATATCTAATGCTTGTTTTGAAATGCGACCCATTTGGTAGTTTCGGCATGCTGTTTGTGAGTCCGTAATAATGGTGATGCAATCATCATTGCCTTTGCCTGTTGTGGCTGCCAGAGCTATCGCCGTTTCTATAGCGGAGTCAGTGTCTGTTCTTTTTAACGAGGCCGCCGCAATCTCTTCTCCCTGGCCATTTACCACACTGACAGCGTAGGCCGTTGCATTTTTGTACTTCGCCGCGTCGGTGCAGCGAACTTCACCTTTTCCTGGGCCTTCGTAGTCTTTGCGCAAAGCCCTTACCCTCGCTTGCCTTCTTTCTTTGTTGTGCTCGGGGTGCATGTTTCTTGGTATTTCGGCTACCATGATTTTCTCCCTTAAAGGGCAACTCCGGCAATTTTTTGGTGTCCACTGATCTTAATGAAATTTCCAATATGTATTCCCCTTGGCACTGTAATAATATATTCCAAACCAGGCGGTTGCAAGTCATTTAGTTTTCCTGGAAACGAATTTTAAAATTTTTTAGCGGATTCCTTATGTTGAAACGCACGTAAAGATACCGAAGAGGAAGGAAGATTCTTGGCACATCAGTAAAGCGCACTTTGCAGTTAAACAGGTTGTTCATATATATATTTTTCCCCAAACGCAGCTGATGGCAAAGTAATGATTTCCACAGGCCAAAATTCTGACTGAAGACGAGTACAACGAAATGTGCTGCATAACAGAGTGAATAATAAGTAACTCCATCAGAAATGCACGTATAACCATATGTTAGTGTGATAATCTCAGCCTTTCGCTTAATCCTTCTTTAATAATTAATGCAGCTCACATGCTAAAAATACCATAGTAATGTGGGGGACGCAGTAGTGCAGGCCTCCGAGGAATTCGGCCTCCATCTGGTGACATCTAGCATGTATACTTAGATGTATACTTCTGGTGGTAGATGCCCGTATACTTACATATTATAATACCTAAGTATACGGACATCTACTATCAGAAATCAAACGCCGCAGCCTGACTCATTGCGAACGCATAGATAATCACATGCGCGCGGATAAAATTCGATGTTGGCGATTCCGCGGAGGATTGAAAAAAAAATGAAACTCGTGCAACCTCGTGAAAAAGTACGTAGACATTTGGTGGCGCTGTGGTGTGACGCTAAGATACCGGCTTTGTGTGCGCATGTACGCAGGTTTGATGCCTGAGCAATACTTACTTGACTTCAAAGGTGAAGTATGTGTGTGTCTATTCATGCTTTTATTTTTCGCTTCTAGGGCGTTTCCGGGTTACCTGATAGTGGAAATTGCTGACTAACCGCTCACATACACATTTTAATAACATTTTACTCCGCAGCATTGTTTTTGACGGTAAATCGTAGGGCACCTCACTTGCATCATGTGTAAGCGCAGGCCGCATCTACCCAAGACATTTTATCCAATATCAATTACGTTACGCACACTATGAGAGGCTGCGTTTAATCGATTCCGCCTATGGAGCAGCATAACAAACTGTATAGCTAGCTCGAATCTGCGTCATTCAACACCACTGCTCCGTCCGAGTCGGCCATATTGGCGACCCGTTGGCTTTCGAGGCGCCATTGCACGTGCGAGTTTCTTCAAATCCACAACATTAAAAGGCCCGCAGTGGTTACATGTGGTGTTGTTGGCGGCGCCAATCAAAGCTATCTACGCAGAAGAAAGCAGTAGCACAGTAACATGAACTTCTTTTGAATACTTTATGTTACTGAAGACAAGTGCCAGCTTACCAAAATGCGCGGCGTGAAGCTCAAGCATAAAGCGGGCAGGCCTCACCAGCGACAACACCAATGTTCATATGTGTGGAGAGCCGTCCGTAACAAGTAAACGAAGGAGCGAGAGACATCAGAGATCCCAATGGTTGAGGTGGATGTTCTTGTATTTATTGCAAAAACCGTCCACATAGAGGAACCCAGACTGTGTGCCGTCTATACGACTCGGTTACGGCTGCAAACGCAGAAGCGCTGCTCCACACGAGCGCGGAAAGAAAATTACTCCATCTCCCGCTAAGGGGGACCATGAGGCGATGCCAAGCAGCACAGGGGGGTGCACACCGCGTTTGCATCGGTTTGACGCTAGCAGACGCTGCCTGCGTCAGTTTCTCTCGCGGGCGAGGGCGCGTTCTCGTTCCTTGCGAGCTGGTAAAGCGTAAAGCGTTCATTGATTGATTGATTGATTGTGGTTCGGAAAGGACGCTAATTTCTGCAGCCCATGTAGGGAGCACGGCTAAGCGTCCGTGGGGGTGGGGGAGAGGGAGTGAAAGAGATAGAGTGGAAGGCCGTAGTGGAGGGCTCCGGAAATTTAGACCACCTGGGGTTCTTTAACGTGCACTGACAACGCACAGTACACGGGCCTCTGGCATTTTCGCCTCCATCGAAAATGCGACCGCCGCGGCCGGGATCGAACGCGCGCCGTTCGGAGAGGAGGAATGCTGAGAGGAGAGGAGATGAGACAAGGAGAGAAGGGGGAGGAGGTCGAACAGATGAGGAATGCCTAGAGGAGAGTGTTTTGACGTCATCACCTTCAACACTGCCTACCCTAGCCTGCGGGACTTCAAAAGCAAAACGGCGGTACTTCAGCGTTCAAATTGTGGCTGTCAAGTTCAGAAAAGCTGGCACAACTCAATACATCGTCGGATGACCTCGCCACTGTGATTTTTCCCCATATTTCTGACGGCGGGAAGGCTGTGACGTCATCGCATACGCTGCAAGAAGCGTCTACCCGTTTCGGTTTCGGTTTGAACACGCCTTTCGGTCGCCTATTTAAAATTATTGGTGCGTTTCTGAGCAAATTGGACCACCCTGGCTGCTACAGGACTGTCAGTACTATTCGAAAACATTGATATCAGAACATGGTGAAAAAACCGCCGGAGTTGCCCTTTAAGAGCAGAGGGATCCGTTGTTTGCTGCTGCATTCTTCTTCGACTGGGTATCCTAATCTTCGTAACGTGTCTCTGCCCGTGCTTGTAAGCTTGAGTCGCTCTAGCTGACTTGTTTTGTGGGCCTCGACTAATTCCTCCCATGTATTGTGAATGCCGAGCTGCAGTAGCTTTTCCGTGGACGCCGTAGGGGGAAGTCCCAGTGCAAGTTTATAGGTTTTCCTGATGAGTGTGTTGAGTTTGTCCCTTTCGCTGTTCTTGAGGCCTAGGTATGGTGTGCCGTAGGTAATTCTGCTTATTATCAGGGCTTTAATTAGGCTGAGCGTGTCTTGCTCCTTCAGGCCATGCTTCCCGTTTGTTACCCTCCGCACCAGATGTGTGACTTGAGTCACTGTCTGCTGGAGCTTTTGAACAGTAGCAAGACCGGCATCGTCTTTCTGAAAAATGACGCCGAGGATACGGAGTGCATTCACCTTGGGTATAACAACTCCATTTAACGTTAAAACCGGATCTGGTGTTTCTTGGGGAGGTCGTCCTCTAGTCCTTCTTTTCAGTATTAAAAGTTCGGACTTTTCTGGAGCACATGAGAGACCACAGCTGTGTAAGTAGTCCTCAGTCTTGTCAATGGCTTCTTGCAAAGTATCTTGTTGTGCACCCGCAGATCCTGTGCAAGTCCACAAGGTCAGATCGTCTGCGTATATTGCATGTCAGATACCTCTGATGGTATTTAAAATGTTAGGTAGTCCCCTCATCGCTACATTGAAGAGCAACGGCGATATAACCGATCCCTGAGGGGTTCCTCTTTGCGGCAATTTGATCACACCTGTCCGGAGGTTCCCCAGGCCTATGGTGGCCGTTCTAGCAGTTAGAAAGTCCCGGACATAGTCATACATTCTAGGTCCACAGTTGGTGTCTTGTAAGCTCTTTAGCACGGCTTCATGGGAAACGTTGTCGAATGCACCTTTTACATCTAGTGCCAGGATGGCGCTTTTATGGATGGAGCTGAGGCCATCGATGACTTCTTCTTTGAGCTGAAGTAAAATATCCTGGGTAGAGAGGTGAGATCTGAAACCAAACATTGTGTTCGGCAGGTGCTTTTCTTCATCTAGGTAGGGAGACAGGCACGCGAGTAAAAAAAAAAAGCTTCACCGCCAGACGACATCCCACATCCATGCGGGAGTTGCTCCCTTGACTTCTGTATGCATTCAGATTCCCTAAAGCTAGGATCGGGTGACTCACCTATTGGAGAATAAATTCGTCCGCGACGTGACTTGTCGGTACACCGATGGAGCAAAGGGCTACAGTCCGAAACGGCTAATACTCGCGAGTACTTTTTATAGTGGAACACGGTGATATGCTACATCCGGAGCAAGCTGTCTGTTTGACATGATGAGTAAAACAGTAGACGATGCGTAAGTATTTTACAAACATTGTTACGAAACTATATTTTGACGTGTATAGTAGGTACTCGTGGAGATTAGCCTTGGTTCTTGGAGGCAGAGTAAGTTTTGAACAAGATTACTGAAAAGTTTTGGGTGTGCTCTATGTTGCTGAATGATCCGATGACATTTCAATCAAACATACTGCTCGTGCTGAGAAGTAACTTGCGCTGTCTACACGTGTGGTTATATCGTGGAAAGGCACAGATGTCCGATCTTACGGGCCAAAGAGGGTAGGTATTCCCGCCGTTGAAAAACCGCACGCTCCTTTTCCTCGTGGAGCGCCCACGCTTGCCCTATCAGACCTGAATGGTACGCCGCATAACGCTGGCCTCGATGTTACTAGATTAGGCTGTCTCGTGATAACCAGCGGGCCGTTTGACAAGGAGCGGCTCGCGAAACAGAAAAATACCGCCTCTGAGCGGCTCCGCCATACGAGTGGAACGACTTCCCTGCCCGCATGGATGTCAGCGCTGGCAGAGCGGGTCGCCAGTATGGGCGCCGCAGCAGCTCCGTAGGTACGGTGACGTCACGTGCAAGATATGTATAACGGCGGCCTAAATTTCACGGGATATCCTCCACGCCCTCGCGCGGTTTCTAGGCATAATTTGACGTAATATGTAAGAAGCCAATTTGAACGCTCGGACTCTTAACGTAAGCGTGGTCATACACGTGCGGTTATTTCATTCGGAAAGGACCTACAAATAGGCTGTTTAATAGCGAGAAGTGATTTCTCTTGAAAACGTTCTATAAGATGCATCACATTTTTATGATCATTAAACTGCAATCGAAACGAACACATAACAATGCAACGACATGGACCAGACCAGGCCCTGTTTAGTCGTGCCGTCCAAGAAGTTACTTCACTGCGTTGTTTCGTTGATTTGGGTGACTCATGCATGCTGCAGTGTTGCTTCTTCCGCCGTTTCAGAAATTTCTTTTTCCTGAAACTTCAGAAGCATTATTTGGGAATTCATACAAGTAGCGTGTACATCACATTTATTTTACGATGTATATTACTGTCTGTATGGCTATTTAATGTCCCAGCGGTCTTTAGAAAAATGTCAATCAAGGTAATGCTTAGCGAGATGTGTGTACACACAGATCAGAGCGTCGCATTGCATTTGTAAACACAATGGCCTATCACACCACACAATTAAACCATGTTTTGTAAACACAATAACAAATATGAACATTTATTCTTATGTCGTTGAACTAACGCGATAATATACGTTAGCAGCGCACGTGTCAGTCGGTAGCTTCGCGTCAACATCATTTGTTGCGGAGCACTTTTCTAGAGCAGTGACATTCAAGCACCCATTCGTCTGACTTATGTTTAATATCACGTTTTAACCTTTTCATCCGTGTGTTTGCCTAGGCAGCATGTTTTGTAATATTCTAGCACATCGCACTGCACGTCGTCATGAGCGCATCTGCGCACTAGGCAATTCACCGGAAAAGTAATGGATCGAAATGCCGTTTGCATGTATTCAGTCGTATGCGAAGCGACCACCGCTATAACCAGAGTGACAAGACGGGTGGAAAAACGGGAAAGGGGAAACAGTCCTATTAGAAGACTATTGAATAGTAATATAGTGCGAGATCTATACGACACTGCCTTACTATTCAATGAAGAGATGCTTCTTCGTGGATTGTCTGTCCGAAATGTACCTAAAAAATGACAATATACCACGCAGTTCCCATAATGTAGCCAATCCAACGACAGCAGCTTGCTCACGAATTATGAAAATGATAAAACAAAAATCCGCTACTCCTACAATGATTTTACTCGACGTAATGTATACGCCTCAGTTGGATCCGATGTAAGTTTCGTTCGTAAGTTAATTTTCCCAAATGTGAACAATCTTTTGTGTATTGCGAAGGATAAACGTAGAGGCATTCTAAGAGTAAGTCACTTATGCTACGTATCCACATTTTGTTATTGCATAGATATCAAATTTATATATTATCTGTAACCTCTTAGAACGGTTGGCTATGGGTATCTCTTTGAAAAAAGGCAGCTGCTATGGATGCACTGGGCTACGGCGACTCTTCCCAGCGGTTATATGCTCTATATAAACCTGTTCCACCAGCCTTTGTGATGATGGTGCATGGGCAACGTGAATACGTTTCTAGCCTGTGTTAGGCGCAAGCTTAACAAAGTGATAAATGAAACACACGTTCTGCTATCACTCGGCATGCTTTTGTCCAAATTTGCTCGATAACGTAGGAATATTTGAAGCAGTAATGCTCGTACGCACATTATGATACCGTAGCGTGTGTATGTATGTGTATGTGGGAAGGACGGAAAGGGGATACCCAGCCGGCATCACCAACGTATAGCAGCGGGCATTTTCACCCTGCAAAACAGGCGTCTATGCACTGCACTAACGTTAGCACCAACATAACCTCGTACCATGAGCTACACTTCCGTCGCCATGGTGCTGCCGACGTTCCTGGTTAGGTGGCATTAACCCTACACCTACTGATGCGCTTGGACAAAGAATTTTTTTTCAGTTGCGACGTTAAGTCAAATCGTTAGCTACCATTCAGTCGCCACGACATCGCCGACGTTCTTAGTCAGCCGTCATTAACTACACACCTGCTTATGCGCTTTTCACATAGTTTTTTTTTTCAATTCCAACGTTACGTCGCATCATTAGCTCCCATTCAGTCGCCACGACGCTGCGGACATTCATGGTTAGCCCACCTTAAGAATACCCATGATTGTGTACTCGCGCTCTTTGCACAAACATCGTGCTCATACTTGCAATATTACGCTTAATGATAAACAATTCATCATAGAAAATTTCGTCGCTTACTGCTTAGCACGACACCGATTGCCGCAATGCGGTGGATTTGTAGCATTTCTTCTCTGTATTTTATCTATTTAAAAAAATGTAGTATATGCCTCCAATGCACGTTGTGAAGATCGTTTGACCGCCAAGCTGTAAACTACACCCATAACCATCACCCACTGCGGCGCCGCTTGATTTTCACGTGCATTTTAAAGGCACGCACACACTCGGTGTCTTTTGTGAGAGTTGCCGAGTTTTGCCTTTGGTGTTGCTAAGGCGAATCGGTCTTGTTCTTTTCTTGGAGCATTATATTCGCGCCGAACATAAGAACAATACATTTAACGATGTACCTTTCAGAGGAGAAAATAGATAATGCTGTTAGCATTTACGAAAAAACATCGCAGATGCCTTGATGACTTATGAACAAACTTTATTCAAAGCCTCTACAGAAATCACAGAAAATATTTTTCGAGCAGTTTTAACGGAGCTCTAAAGCTAGGATGCTTGCCAACTGTTTGGAAAAACTCTAGAATAATACTAATAAATAAATGATTACGGGCACAAGACCCGGAAGCTCAACACTACAAACCACTAGCCATAATATCAATACTAGGAAATATTCTGAAAAAATTACAAAATGATCTAATATGCCATTATTTGTGAGAAAATCGCTGTTTTTCTACAAGCCAGGCTTGGATGCACATATACCACTTCAGCAGTGGATGCATTACAAGAAATAAATAAATCAGTTGCGCAACCTACGTCAAAAAAAGAAAACAATCATACTTGCATTAGATATAAGCTACGCATTCAACTACATGCAGTCAAAGTATATGGGCGAATATCTTGATAAAGTTAAATGCCCAGCAAAGTTAACCGCCCTCGCCACCGATACCATCAATAACAGCGGTCCATACCATGTAGCCCAGCAAATAGAAACATTGAAATAAAACATTGAAATATTGAAATATAAAGATTGAAATAAAATTATACCGTGGGTCACCACAACGATCTCCATTGAGCCCTTTGCTTGGAATGCAATAATCACAGTCTTGTTCCAAAAACAATTCACTGAAAACGCCAAAATCCTAGCATTCGCGGAGAATATAACACTCGTCGTAGGGGGTCGGAGATGCATAGTCATTGAACACACCGAAAATCAAGCACTAACTTTAATAAATGAGCGGTCAGAAAGTAAAAACGTCAAATTTAACTTAACTACGAATAAATTCCTAGTGGTAGGGAATACAATATGGCGGATGTGCGTCGCCTAGAAGAAATTAAATACAAGGTATGCAAATTAACCATAAACCTAACTCGATATTCCGATAGCTCTTGGGCGATGTCTACAAAACAAATAATGGACATCTACATAAGAGCTACTGAAAGAATGATCAGATATGCCGCATCTGCATGGTACACACCGCACTCGCACTTACTACGTGAACTTTAGAGCAACCCCTAACATACCTCTAGCAGTTATGTCATAGTAATGCCCTTGTCCACCTGACAAGAGAAAGATAAATACAGATCTATAAAATAATCCATCCCAAAGAAGCATGTAAATAGGAAGATAAAATATTTGACGAGCAACAAATAGCAGGTATATTTTATAACAGAAGTATTCATCCAGCAAGCCTCCCTTTTAATATACACAACGTAAAACAAAGCAAAAACGAAATATACACCAATGGCTCCAAAACTCAAAAAAAAAAACGAAATCACACATCTCCACGAAGTGAACCATGACGAGTGGGCGAAGCACTAGGGATCGCTCGGTGTTACTGTAAATCACCCGTGAGATCGCCCACTTATGGATATAAATGAGGGACAACGTTTGCGTGTATTTACACACGCGTTGTCATTTATGCTTCTGGTCTTTGAGCTTCCTGCGCTCCCACGTCATAGATCGTGCCGAGTTCCGGATTACATTTAGTTAACGCGCACGCTTTGAATCCATATGTTTCAAATACGCACAAGAGAAATCTTCCACCGGCACTACATTGAAGGTCAAGATCCAATGCTTATATATATGGGGTGGCCGGTGAACGGTTGTGAGAGCAGTCGGTTTTTATTGCGATAGCAATTATATGGACAGTCTCGGCTGGTTTTTGCCGTCCCCGTCGCCGCCGTCATGAACCGGATATGTATAAGTATGTATATATATAAAAGTCTCAAAGAAAAATAATTCAGATAAATGCTTCCGAAGCGTGGAATCGAACCAGGAATCCCTCGCTCCGCAGCGCGTGTCGCTAACCACTACGCCACGAAGAGCAGATCCTTCACGGAGCTAACGGCGAACCCTTATTTACACACGCTTTACCGCTGGCAGGACTCAGGGAGGCCAGGCGCTTATAAGTGTTTCTTCATTACCAGCGAGATGGCGCGAGGAGCGCAACTGCCGCATTTAAATGTCGTCGGCCAGCTTTAACGAGGCTACTCTGTCAGTTTGGCAGGGAACGCGTCGCTGTCGACGGGTAGCTGGGTATATTTTAGGGACCAAGCTCCTTATGGCATTACCTGGGCGGTTGTCGGTTGTCGATGCATCCTGCGTAGCCAGTAGCGTCTCCCTTAGCATACAATAGCATACAATAGATGGCGCTATCCCATAGATGCATGCAAACTGCAGTTGGGTGACGATACACTAGATGGCGCTTTATGCATTCTGTATCGTCATCTCCATTTCTCGTCTCGTTTCCGAGAGGGCGCTGTCCCATAGACATGCGTACAATATGGCGGTTGGGTGAAGGTAAGCTAGATGGCGTTGGCGGTGCAGCTGCTCTCCGATTGGCTTCTGCGCGGACTGTGCCTGGGTGCGCGGGGAACGAGTGCCTCTCTGTCTCCTGGATCGTCGCCGTACGTGTCGGATCGTTGGTGGGGCATGGACGAAGCGGAGCGGCGGGCGCGGAAGGGCCGCAACGGCTCGTGCTCGTCGCATGAATCCAAGATCGCGGTTGAGCAGATTGTCCACAAATTGTGAATTCTCGAGCTGCTTGCTGCCGCGTTATCGCACTGGTAGGCCGCGTTCGTCCTGAACGTCATGGTCTTCTCTGACACGATCTACGATGAACATCCGGAGCTTCGCCCACTCATCGTCATTCACTCCGTGGATATGTCGTGAATTTTTTTTTTTCACCATCCCACAGATGCGCGCATTTCGCATTTGCAAGTCCAAACGAGACAGACGCTCCCCTCGACTGGCCATTGCCAATAACGCAGTTTTTGAGGAAAGTAGAACGCTTTCATTGTAAAGCGCCAAAAAACACTTCCAACTGCAGACAAGGACGCGTACGCTGTCACACGCAATGCGCGGCGTTTATTTTCACGAGACGCACATTCGGAATGATCGTATCAGCGGCAATAAACTACCGAAAATACCAACCATGTATATCCAATCAAGCAAATGAAATGAGCCATTTATTTTACGTTCTGTTCCTAATAGCAGCATTGTTTTCAAGTTCGTAGACTCGCTGAAGACGGGCGGGTCACTGCGGTGTTGTTATCGTTGTAAGGGACCAACTTGCGCTGGTGGCATCGCTTGCACGCCGCACATCTCCTTTCCTCGAGATTGTAACCATACCGCATTATATTTTGCGACGCACCACTGTTTTCGTTTCGCTTTCTACGATGAATTCACACCAGCCGACGAACACTCGCTCACGCTCGCTTACGCACTGCGACGCGAACCTGCTTGAACTGAGCGACGCCGTCGTTGTTTTGAGGTCGAGGAAAACGTGGAACTGACAGCAGAAATCAGAAAACCAGAAACAGCAAAAAACGAAATTCGATTACGCAGGAACCTTTCTAAATTAGAATGAAATAATCTTTAACGTAAAGAGAAAAAAAATTAGGTGACATGTCGTATGTTGCGCTATGTATTGTGCAAAATTTAGCGTTCGTGGACTACATGCGAGAGCGCAGCAAAAATGTGCGCGCTTCGGCTCCGTAGCTTTCGCTGTGTTACCACAGAAAGTTGTCGCCAGGTGTAATATTTGCGCAGAAAGAACCTTGCCCTTCCGCTGTCTGCTCGCGCGGTTTTTTCAATCAAGAAACTCACTAGCAGAAGCTGCCTGCGTCGGCCTTGTCTCTCGCGGGCGAGGGCGCGTTCTCGTTCCTGACCAGCTTGGGCCAGCTGTCACGCATGCGCAGTGGGGGGTGTGGGTGGCGCAGGGACGGAACAGGCTCGATCGTAAGCTGCTTCGAATCTAAAAAGAAAACACTCCAGCAGCATTCCTTCATATTTACTATGACAACAGAATGCTTCACAAATATACATATTCTCTTCCCCCATACACCTCTAACTGCGAAGCTGAGGTAACGGGAATAATTCAAGCTCTCAAATACTCCTCTTTCTATGTTCCCCATTACCTTACCCCCAGTGCAGGGTAGCAAACCGGGCGATCGTCTGGTTAACCTCCCTGCCTCTATTTCGTCGTCTGTCTCTCCCTCAAATATATAAAAGACCTGCAGTGTAGCAAGAGGTTTGAGATTAACACAGATAGTCTATCCTGTTTGAGAGGATTAGGAAAAGCAAGCGACACCAATCCATTTGTAAAGGAAACAAAAATACTCGTCAACTCCCCCTAAAAAATATTATGTTCTCATATGTTAAAGGTCATTCAGGAGATTTCCGCAGTGGCTTGGCTGGTGAAATCGCTAATAAGGCATATAAATTACGTATTGATGTACACCTTCACCATAAAGAATCATTTTAGTAAAACACAGTTAGGAAATGAAGCATACAATGAGTGTAGCGCACTCTGGGAAACAGACAACAGATAAACATAACCACCTCAGTGCATCAGAAGGATGAATCGAATACCAGACCATTTTCCGACAAATTAATGCACGAGTCAATTATTTAAAGGACATAAGCGCTCCCCGTTTTATTGAAAACATCCGGGAAAATCAATAAAAACATATGTGTATGCGGGCGTAAAATGACCTGTGCACAAACGCCGGGCGCCCATCCTTCTCTCCACCGCGATATTGTGGCGTGCCTTCTTTTAGACTGGCTTTTTCTGTTGATGCTGACCACGCGACGAATATTCTTTGGCTGGTGAAGGTATACAGCTTCTCTGTAGTCAGATTCACGCAGGATTTCGAGGGCTCTCTGCTCAGACGCAAAGAGAACCTCAACTTACTGGCACCAGTAAGGTTAAATTACAGGAACAACCTTTGTTGGGAACGACACATTTCTTTTTTTTTTCGCTTTCACAGTTTAATATGTAATTGCTCTGCAGATAGCATGGGCCAAAGAACGGCTTGAAGGAGGGAGAGATGAGGAGAGGCGTGAGGCAGGTGTTTCCGCGAAACACAGAATATTTAGAGCCCTATTGTGTCGTCGTAACAACCCCGTCCCCGTGACTTGAACGCTTTCCACCATTGATTTCTCCAGCGGCAGCCATAGTTAAAGTCTTCGCAGTTCCATGTCTGATTGATGTTTTCTCGCATGAGGCCACACACAGATTTATCAACGGTGCACCAAACATGCATCCCATAAATTACGTTTCGGAGTTTGGTAGTTACCGCTCCTTCAATTTACCGCAGCTACGCCGAAATACTGTTCTATCGGCAGGCAGTCTGTTGAGAGGTATGTCCCATATACGAGTACACGAATGTCAAAGGACAAATATATATGCACAGATGTCATCTCTGTCCTACATTCTCTAATATTTCAAGGGAGGATCTGGTTCCTGAGTAGTTGGATTACTGATTTGGTTCCTGAAAGAATGAGGTAAATGGCACTACTTCCTTCTACGATTGCTAGACAACTCAATTTTCGGCTTTTTTTTTCTCCTTTACAACACGCATGCCGCTTTGCCTTCTTCTGTTGTGATTTGGCGAAAATTTACACTTACGTGCTATTGGACCGCTATTCTCTCAGCAATTTTTCCCCAGTAAACAGCAGTACAGCGGAAAGCGGTAAACATTGGAGTAACAACTCTTCGTCCAGTCGCCTTTGTGTTTGTGGGCCATATATCATGTTTGCAAGTGCCTTGAAATGTTTCCAAAGCTTCGCATGTGCTTGCGGGCAACAAATATTTCGCTAGCTGGCCGCAAGGAAGGGTGAGGCGGAACCCGCGGCTTGCATAGAATATACCTTCATGCACATACGTTGAAGTTTACGGTAGGAATACAATTGGGAAGCGATCACTCTCGTAGACAGCGTGCTGCATATGTCGCCCAAGTTCCTCCCAGCATATTTCAACCACGTGATATACTGTGAGATTAAAAACAACTAACACTGACCAACTAACAAAACAACTAACAATGACCAACTAACAACTAGCAACAACTAACAGTAACCAAGAAGGACAGAGTTCAGTTTAGATCGTGCAATCACGGCGCACTATTGAAACCTTTAGAACTACGCGTCCGGTGTCCAAGTGAAACTTCGGTGGCAACAGTTATTAAATGGAATCAAATTTTCAGCAAATTCCATTTATGGTTCCTATGATAAAAATTCTGAAATTGGTGTGGAAGATGTGAGCTCGAGTTTTTAAGCCACAAGCAAGCAAAAAAATTACAGCATATCCACGGAGTGAATGATGATGAGTGGGCGAAGCTCGGGATGTGCATCGTAGATCGTGCCGAGTTCCGGATTAATTTAGTTAACGCGCATGCTACGAATCCTCACGGTTCAACTATGCACAATGCACAAGTGAAATCTCCCACCGGCATTTCATTGCATGTCAAGATCCAGTGTGTATATATATATATATATATATATATATATATATATATATATATATATATATATATATATATATATATATATATATATATGGGTTTTGCCGGTGAACGCTTCTCCAACGCGAGCAGTCGGTATTTCTCAATCAAGAAACTCGCTAGGAGACGCTGCCTGTGCCAACGGTGTCTCTCGCGTTTGCCGGGGCAGTGTCGAGTTTGCCGGGGAGCGCGTGGCTCCCGGCGCTCGCGGCGAGGGCGAGCGCCAGGTGCCACGCGCTCGCCCTCGGCGCGTGCGTGCGCTCCAGCAGGCACGCGCCGGTGGCTACCTACTACTAACTACTACTACTTCTACTACTACATACATCGGGGACGCACGAAATGGCTGCTAATGGGGAATGAGAGACAGCAGAATTCGGCTTTTAGTCGCTGCGAATTTTTTATTGTTCAACAACGCACAGGAGAAATCTCCCACCGGCATCACCTTGGAGGTCAAAGCGTAAGGCTGGTTACGCACTACTACGACTACGACTACGACAAGGGACGAACGGGTGCCGCTTTAAGGAGCTTCGCCCCTAAAATATCATAGCAGGTAGCGGCTCTCGACCTTAAACCAAATAGTATGAAAATAGAGCAAGATGAGTTACGATTCCCAAATACACACTATTAAAATTTCCGAAAGCGTTCGCAAAAACTCAAAGTATATGCTTAATCGCGTACTCCTGGTGCAGAAAGAGAACTGCGCTTATGGCTATGCTTCGGGCTCTGCTGGGATAAGCCATGAGTTTTGCGGCCACATCGCTGCTTCATTCACGGGAATTATATAAAAATAACCGCATAGCATACAACTGCCACTCAGTGCTATAAAGCATCACATGGTGCCAAATGTAACATGGAGTAAACATTTTTACTACTATTCGCCTGAATTCGCCTGAAGTATGATGCTTATCACGGGCAAAGTGGCATATTTGACCTTTAAAAAAAAAACACTGCGAGAAAACATATTAGGCAACTATTTCTTTCTTCTGGCCTTGTTTCGGGGCATTGTATCGATTTTATTTCTCTATATAATCGTAAACATCAGCTTAAGAATTTAGAAAAAGGAAAGCGTGTTCTAGCACCAACTTCAGTTTTTCCTAGTGGGCGGCGGCTCTCGTTTGAAGCAACGTTCCCTTGGGACGCAGAATCTGTCCCCTCGCCTATACACCTCTTTTCGGCAGTGACACGTGCTTTCTCCTGGTGTACACGGTCTTGGTTTTACCGGTGGCCCATCTCCTTCAGGGCAACCATACTCAGGTTTTCTGCCATGCGAGGGACAACTGGAGGACACTTCATCCCAATCGCATCCGGAGCCCTGAAATCGAAAGTCATGTATATATGTAAAAGCCTGATCATTGGATAGTGACTATTTCCTTACATAGGCGTCAAGCAGTCAGAACAAAAAATGTTCAGCTTAGAGAGGCTTTGCAACTTCAAATGATGCACATACACTTAGTTTTGTAGCTTACCGCATGTTTCTTCTTAATGTTTTCCCAGCAATATAAGCGTTGTCCCAACCATCATGTAGCAATATCCTTCAACAATACGTAAGCGTTGTATTAAAATCGTTCCAACTGTAGCTTTGTGTTAGGGGTCCGTAAATTAAAGGAGTGTTTTCACATTCCATAAATATTAAGTCAGTTACTTTATTTTATTCTTCAACGTTTAGAAATCGTATTCACTGAAATTTTAATAAAAACTGACAAAATCCATCACTACTGCTTTTGTCTTTCAAGAAAGATTTTGTACACATGCCTAATGTCATATCGGCTTACTCTCTCCTCATCACTATGGCTTCCGTCCACGTTTCTCAACTGAAGTTGCGATGATTAGTTCCACGGACAAAATCAAACAAGTTATTGATGACGGTTCGCTATTTGTTGCAGTTTTTGTTTTTCTTACTAAAGCTTTCGACACTATTAATCGCGAATTTTTGTCATAAACTCGCATCTTACGGTATTAGAGGTTCAGCCCTGAGGTTTATAAAGAGTTGCTTAAAAAAGAGGTCGCAAGTTGTCGAAATCGACGGTAGCGTTTCCAGTCCCAAGATTACTAACCAAGGAGTGCCTCGAGGATCTATTCTAGGCACTCTGCTTTTCCCACTATTCCTCAGCGATTCGCCCCTAACACTTCGCCATACTGACTGCTTGGTATATGCGGACGATAAAACCGCATATTTATCTCATAAAAGCATTCCCGTTCTGCTGCAAAAGCCCACCGTTGCTTTATAAATGTCAGTGATTGGTGCACCAGTAACTGCCTGCATATTAAGCCAACTGAAACTGCATTTGTATAATTTCATTCTCCACTATTAAAAGTCTCATCTGCTGCATTTTGGAATAGGGGACAGTGAAATACCGCTTACTAACCGCGCCTGGTTTCTGTGTGCGACATTAGATGAGCACCTAAAATATAATCTTCACGTCCATTCACTAATGCATCGTTTCCTTTGAGGTACACGTAATCAAAAATCACGTAATTATTTCGAAGCCGCATTGTTCGTTCTCTATATCACTCCTACATTCATCTGTATTACTGCGTATGGTGTTGGGCTGAAACCACTGTCACATAGATTCCCTTCAATGCCTTCAATAACAAGCTGTATGATTAATGACTTTGAATAATGTTTTTACACCCTATGAGCCGCTATACCAAAACATAAATATTCTGCCACTAAAAGCAGTACTTAAACAAAAGCTATCTCTATTTACCTTTAAGCTTAAACAATGTGGTTCCTCTATCCCGGCTTACTCCAATTATTTTCTTATAAATACGATCATTACTAGCTTCTCTACAAATGACAATCTGCTCCTCCCCAGGTTCGGCCAAATTACGGAAGACTAACAGCTCTCTTTTCAGGCGTATGACCTTGGAACTCAATACCACATGAAATTAAATCATCGTTATCTGTACATAAGTTCCAAGGCATACACAATAAATGCTGTCTCCACAAATTATGCGAACAGTTGCACCAAATTACTAATCTGTTCTGTTTAACATGATTTCCTTCTTCCTTCCTTTAATATTTTACGTTATTTTTTTCTAAGCGAATTCATTTTCCTTCTTTTTTCTAGCCGCAATGTGTACGCCGTTTTGTGTTCATTGTTTTCTATGTCGTCTTTGCGTTCAATCTAATTGCATTATCAGTGTGCTCTGGTCAATTAATGACACCTGTACGTGAAGATTTCTTCAGTGGAACTCTTTTTAACATTATACTCATTATTGTATAATCATAGATTCATATACCATGCCAGTTATTTTTCTCATGTTTGTTGTTTTCATTTTTTGTTCACCCTTGCTTCCATTTCTTTTGCGTACTCCCTCGCTCTCCTGTAAGTTTTATGAATGTATTCCTTTTTCTCATGCTGAACTTGACACTCTACGTACATTTGTTTAGTATTAGGAGGTCCCCCCTTCAGTCCTTGTAATTATGGGACCTCTGAATGCAATACATATCACTAAAGATGCTGTACTGTGTTTCAAGAAAGTAAACTGAATAGAGTTAAAACAGAAAAAGAATAAGCCCGGCAAAAAATAGATACGCGCTGACACCCCACTGGACATGATCTCCCAAGCGATAGTTTGTCAATGCATGGCTGCAATAATTTTTTCACGTCGTAGAGAGCTTCACGCTTTATGATCACAGCTGGTAGGCGGGTCGCCATTGAAATATTCGAACGCATTCCCTGGTCTAAACACCCTGTAACACCTATTCTTAAGCATTATTCGTATAAAAGCACCTCCTCTTTATGGTAACATCTCCACTTGTATTGCCACTTACCTCTTGTCATCGTACCTTTCGCCATGCCTATACCGAAGCTGTTTCTTTAAATGCGAAGCATTTCTTAGCAAACTTCGGCGAGTTTAAGCGTATCTATCTATCTATCTATCTATCTATCTATCTATCTATCTATCTATCTATCTATCTATCTATCTATCTATCTATCTATCTTCATCATCAGCCTATCTACGCCCACTGCAGGACAAAGGCCTCTCCCATGGATCTCCAATTATACCTGTCCTGCCCCGCCGCGGTGGTCTAGGGCTAAGGTACTCGGCTGCTGATCCGAGGGTCGCGGGATCGAATCCCGGCCGCGGCGGCTGCATTTCGATGGAGGCGAAATGTTGAGGCCCGTGTGCTGTGCGATGTCAGTGCACGTTAAGGAACCCCAGGTGGTCGAAATTTCCGGAGCCCTCCCCTACGGCGTCTCTCATAATCAGAACTGGTTTTGGGACGTAAAACCCCACAAAACAACAACAACAAATTATACCTGTCCTGTGCTAACTGGGTCCAGTTTATCCCCGCAAACTTCTTGATCTCATCTGCCCACCTAACTTTCTGCCGCCCCCTGCTACGTTTGCCTTCTCTAGGAATCCACTCTGTTACCCTTAATGACCAACGGTTGTCTTGTCTTCGCATTACATGGCCCGCCCAGGCCCATTTCTTCTTCTTAATTTCTATTAGTATATCCCTAACACGCGTTTGTTCCCTCACCCACACCGCTCTCTTCTTGTCCCTTAAGGTTACACCTACCATTTTCCGTTCCATAGCTCGCTGCCTCGTCCTCAATTTAAGCTGAACCCTCTCAGTTAGCCTCCAAGTTTCTGCCTCGTAGGTGAGTACCGGTAAGATGCAGCTGTTATACACTTTCCTCTTCAGAGACAGTGGTAAGCTACCATTCATTATCTGAGAATGTTTGCCGAATGCACTCCACCCCATTCTAATCCTCCTAATTACCTCAGCCTCATGATTCGGATCAGTGGTCACTAGCTGGCCTAAGTAGACATATTCACTTACTACTTGCAGTGCCTCTCCAGCTATCTGAAATCGCTGTACTCGCCCAAAGCTATTGAACATTACTTTAGTTTTCTGCATACTAATTTTCAGGCCCACTGTTATACTTTGCCTGTTAAGGTCAGTAATCATGCTTTGTAATTCATCTCCCGAGTTACTTAGCAAGGCAATGTCATCAGCAAATCGGAGGTTACTGAGGTATTCCCCATTAACCCTTACGCCCACCTGTTCCCAATCCAGCGTTCTAAATAGTTCTTGTAAACATGCTGTGAATAACATTGGAGAGATTGTGTCACCTTGTCTTACGCCCTTTCTTATAGGTATCTTTCTGCTCTCCTTATGGAGGACTATGGTGGCTGTGGAGCCGTTGTAGATGTCTTCCAGTAGTCTTACGTAGTGCTCGTCTACGCCCTGATTCCGCAATGCCTCCATCACTGCTGAGGTATCGACCGAGTCAAATGCCTTCTCGTAATCTATGAAGGCTACATATAGGGGTTTATTATACTCCGCGCATTTCTCTATAACCTGATTGATAGTGTGAATATGGTCTACTGTTGAGTAGCCTTTACGAAACCCTGCTTGTTCCTTAGGTTGACTGAAATCTAAGGTGGAACTAATTCTGTTAGTGATTACCTTGGTAAATACCTTGTAAACAACTGACAGTAAGCTAATCGGCCTGTAATTTTTCAAGTCCTTTGTGTCACCTTTCTTATGGATTAGGATGATAGCATTCTTCCAAGATTCCGGTATGCTCGCAGTCATTAGGCATTGCGTATACAGGCTTGCCAGTTTTTCCAGTATAATCTGCCCTCCATCCTTTAACAGTTCTGCTGTTATCTGATCCTCACCGGGTGCCTTTCCCGCTTGCATCTCTTTCAAAGCTTTCATTACTTCCTCTGTCAGTGCTGGTGGAATATCAGCCTCTTCTAAACTGCTTCCCCGTTCACTATTCTGGTTATCACGACTACTGTAGAGATGTCTGTGAAACTCCTCGGCTATTATCACTATCTCATTCCTATTTGTGATCACATGGCCTTGCCTGTCTCGTAATGCATACATCTGATTTCTGCCAATGCCTAGACGTTTCTTCGCCGTTTTCAGGCTCCTTCCGTCCTTTAGAGCATGCTCAATCCGCTCCGTATTATACTTTCGTAAGTCGGCTGTCTTACGCTTATTGATTAGCTTCGAAAGCTCCGCTAGTTCTATTCTGTCAATTGCATTTGATACTATGATGCCTTTCCGCTTTCTAATCAAGTCTTTCGTCTCCTGGGAAAGTTTGCTAATAATCTCTCTACCGATCTTACCTCCTACTTCTATTGCACATTCCGTGACAATCCGCGTGAGATTAACGCTGACTTCCTGAACGCAATTGTCTTCTTGGTCTGTTACAGCTGAATATATGTTCTGCAGCACTATCTGGAATTCTTCCACTTTCCGTCTTACGGTTAGCTCATTGATCGACGTCTTTCGTACTAGCTTATTGCGGTCCCTCCTCAAGTCTAGCCCAATTCGAGATCTCACCATCCTGTGGTCACTGCACCTAACTCTGCCCAGCACTTCCACATCCTGCACGACGCCAGGGTTCTCGCATAGTATGAAGTCAATTTCATTTTTATGCTCGCCATTCGGGCTTTTCCACGTCCACTTCCGATTCTCCCGTTTAGGGAAGAACGTGTTCATGATACGCAGATTATTCCGCTCGGCGAACTCTACTAATAAGTCCCCTCTGTCATTCCTACAACCTACGCCATAGTTCCAGACTGCCTTGTCTCCAGCCTGCCTCTTCCCTACCTTATCTATCTATCTATCTATCTATCTATCTATCTATCTATCTATCTATCTATCTATCTATCTATCTATCTATCTATCTAGCCGCCTACGACTTTGTGCTCTCCTGGTCGCTTTGTTAATGGGATGTATACGATAATCGGTATGCCGCAACATGACTGCATGACGAACATAAATCATAGTTCATAACTTGAAAATCATGACATGCATGTCATGAGCGGCGTGATTTACATGCCAGGGTCTTGGTGCTCTTCTGGCCGTTTCGTTAATGGGATGTATACGGAAATTGGTTTGGCACAACACGACTGCATGGCGAACATAACTGACCCGGCATTACATGAACAATCAGGACATGCGTGTCATGAGCGGCATGATTTACATGCCCTGGTCTTGGTCCTCACCTGTCCGTTTCGTTAATGGGATATATACGAAAATTGGTATGGCACAACACGACTGCATGACGAACGTAAATGACAGGCCATAACATATACAATCATGACATACGTGTCATGAGCGGCATGGTGTACACGCCACTGTCTTGCTGCTCTTGCGTCTGTGTCGTCAACTTTATATGTACCAAAATCGGTATATCGAGACAACAATGGAGATCCATTTTACGTTCCTGATTTGTGCTTCGCATTTCCTTGATTCCTACTACGTGGTATCTGCCATTTTTTTTCTTACCCTAACTCGTCGCAATATGGTGATTCGGTTGGCTCATCCTGCCCATCGAACAAGCCATCCCAACCAGCTACCTCTATCCTAATCCGGCACTAATGCATCCCGGTAGTCTTTCGTCGGCACTGCCCTGGACTAGAAAGGCCTTCACTAGACACACAGCGCTCATCCGGAATGCACCATGCTTGAAATCTGCCATCGAGTGAGCATTCGATGACTTATTCGTTTAATGTCATCGCCATCATACCCATCTTTTTGTACCCATCCTTCATGTAACATCCCATCGGGATCTTTAACTGAGGTACCAATAAGTAGATAAAGAGAGGTGGAGGGTGCGGGATATTGCTATTTATTGTAAAGGAAACCCTGATAGATCAGTTTTCAATATCCTTGTGTTAGTACTATCGCTTTCTAGAAGTGGCTGCGTCGAGTGTTTCCTTTTCTTTTTAATAGGCAGCCTGCACATGATATACTGCATTTGGCAGAGCTGCATGACCGTCGCGTGATGTTTTTCTCTAACCCACTCAAGATCCGTGCCCTTCAGAGTCATGGACTGCATTTTTGGTTTAGCGCGCATGGTCGCACATGTAAGCTCGCAACCCCCCCTTCCCCGCGCTGTACGTCATATCCATGTTGCACGTTTTCGCTGGATCACTCAGCCCTAACTGCAGCGGGCTTCTTTTTCTAAACAGGGAACGAAGAGCTCTGGTTAGAGGTGAGTGAAGAAGTGGGGAAACACGGACGGGATCGTTCGGTCTGATGATCAGGGAAAAGACGGTGCTAGGCTCCATTCCTGCGATGACATCCTAAACCTTATACACGAATCATCTGTAACAGTACCATCAATACCACCTCACTGGGAATTTGTATTTCTGCATTCGATACGGCTCTTCCACACTCGTTTTCTAGCTAAATGAAACCTCGTTAGGAAAGTCTGAAACACATAAATTTTTTTTTCTCAGCCACGCATGCTCATGCAACATTTCCTGTGCTTTTCCTACAATGCGCGCTGCTCTGCTCACTGATTGCTCCTAATATTGATAGACATAATGCCGCAGCGCTAGGTCACTACGACCATGGAAATATGCGTAGACGAAAGGAGGGTAACTTTTTATGTAATATAGAATAAGGTATACCACAAGAAGTATACACTCACATACGAGCGTATATGCGTGTAAGTAATAGGTGCTCCTTCCATCGGAGTGGATGAACTTATCTCAACGTACGTGAGGAGACCAACAACAATTAGTACGTGAAATAAAGTTATCATCTCTGAACCTTCGTTATCGCTTGTTTACCTGGAAGATCCCAGACCAAGAGACTGTAACGAACAACCTTCATGAGCTATGTCTGAGGTCGACGGAGTTCAAAGAGCACTTTAAGTTTCATATAAACCAGAACAGTCATGTTTTAGGTAACTATCATATTTGGTGTCATTTTATTTTTCTTTATTGAAAATGTGCACAGGTCACACTTCAGCTAGTTGGATTGCTTTTGATGGCGCATAATCTTCTCGTCACTTAAAGACTGATGAGTATCACCACCACCTGATTCTTACTAATATTGCAACTATTATGTATCTATATAACCTCCGCCGCAACTGTGCAGTAGCACCCACGTTATCTCCCTCCGTGTTGCTTTTATTTTGTGGAAACGATCTGTTCCTTATAATGACATCCGTTTTATTGCCACATTACGCTTTTCGCTACGCTTTCGAATTCTCTGACCCACCGTGGTCGCTCTTTGTGCCTCGAAAATTTGTGCCAGTTCCACGCCTGTGAAATCTGATGAAACAGTGGACCTGACCAGATGTGGGTGAGTAGCGCACTGGGGGCGACGCTCGCCTTCAGCGCGTGAGCAATCTGTTTGAAATGTCACCCCACTAAGAAAGTTATTTTTCTTTTCTCTCTCTCTTCCTCTTTCTGTTTCTTTCTCTTTCTCGGTCTCTGACTGTAACTCTTTGTTTTTCTCTTGATCTCGACCTGGGTACAACGCCGAGTACACCAGTGTAGCTGTGGTGAGCTCAGTACGGCTGAAAGAAGGTTGCGGTTAGTCGGAGCTAGTAAGGAAATGTTCAAGGACGAATGTCATGTCGGCGCCCTGCTTTTCGACGAGGTTTACATGGATGTATCGATGAAGTGCCTCTGCAAACGATGGCACAAGCGCTGAGGCGAAATCGTCAATGCTGTCATAAAGAACATCGGCTGCGCAGGAGCAACCCGCATCGAAGTTGGATAATTTTTTTCGGCCTACGAGTGCATTCTACACGCAGTAAAATGGAGGGGTAGAGAAACAGGTTTGCAACATGCCTAGAGTCCACCCGAAGTGCCTTGAATTTTTCACTAGAGCGAAAGGAATCAAGGAGGGGAGATAGCGTTTTCAAAAGGAGTAAAAACAAGAGTCCAACCAGTAGACCTGTAACAAGAAAGCACTGCCAAAGCTTGTGCAAAAGTTTCTTAGGCGTTACAGACGCTGCAGCTCCACTGCTAAGACGTAATAAAACGGGCACATTACCACACGCAGCGACGGCGTGACAACTAAAAACAAAGGCTTAATAAGTCGTCGCCTGCGGAGTGGTTGCTTCTGAAATTGCTGCTGCAAGCTTTGCTCGGAGACAGGCTGAAGACGTCGCAGCAACAAGGAAAGGGAGCGGCGTCGTGGTGATGGCGATCGGTGTGCATGGGTTTACTGGCGAGTTGAGAGTCTTCGATAGGATTCGGCGAGATGATCCCGTCTGAGGATTCGGTCAGAAAATCCTAGCTCTTCGGTAGCGCCTCGTGTGGTGGGAGAACAAATAAATAAACCTGACACGTCGGCAAAGTCGTGCTTCATGTTCGGGAAGCCAGCAAGCGAAACATACTATGCGGTTGTCTTGAGTGCGCCACTGAATTTGAGGGCGTAGTAACGGCCGGAAGAACATATGGCTAGGCTGCTGCGCAGGTGTAGGTTATGACAGAAACTTTCGCGAGCACATAGTTGTTCGCAACATGGAAACATGGAGAGGGCAGTAGGGCGTCGGCGTGGCAGCGTACAGTACTTCATAAACTACCTTCCGGACGACACGTTGTCTCGATGGCGGCAGCTTCTACGGAGCAGACTCAGTGCAAGGCATAAGTGACAATTGGCTGCAAACCTCCTCACGTGCAACCTGTTTGATCCCTGCACAAATGTGAAGGCCCTCCAGAAGGCCAGTGGCCCTCAAGGCTTAGACCTTCCGTATAGATGGATACCTGGCTCGTCGAGTAGGTTCAGGCTGTTCCGAAGCCCATCAGAGTTATCACAAATTAATAATATCTGCTAACGTTTGAGGGTTTTTGGTCGTAGGTATCTGAAGCACATCATAAATAAGGCCTTCCGATATGTGCTTCTACTAGCCGGCTCCGACATGGGCGGGTTGACACGGCTGCATATGTTCACCGCATATTATGTGTAGCTAGTGTAATTATCACCACTTTGCAGCCCGACCTCGGAAGTGCTGTTTTCCGCGTCGCTTCATATGTTCTCGACAGCCGAAAATTTCCACAAAATATTCATAGACATCGACCAAGCTAAGTATATTAGATTCGCCGACGAAATAGCGTAGTTGCCTAAAGTGAGGAACACTTGCACGCGAGCGCGGCTAGAGCTTTGAAGATATTAAGCAAAAGCAGGTCCAGCTTGACCATAACGTTAATCAGCCACTTACCTATCAGCGACGGATGCCTATTTGCCATCGTTCCCTCCTTAAAATTTTTTCGCCTGACGCCCTCTTTAGCTTTATTACTCCCGCCCTGGCGCGGCAGCACGTTAGAAAGGCCTCCAACGTCTCGCAAAAGCTCGGCGATTAGATGTACTAATATGATAGCGACCGTAAATTACGGACAATATTGCCCTCGCGATACTGAAATTTTGACAATGAATGAGTGGATGTGACTTTTATCGAGAGGTAAAGGCGGATCATGGCCGTTGAGGGTGGGGGGGGGGGTCGCGTGGGTGTAATAAAAAGTGTATAGTTCTGGGTATCTCTACGTATACGTCTGGAGAACGATCATCCATATTCCCGAGAAAGTGCAGGCTACGTCCAAAAACCAGGTAGGATAATCAGAGATGCCATATGGAAGTCTTCGGAAATTTCGACCAACTGGGATTCTTGAACGTACACTGACATCACCCATTACACGAACCTAATTCAAGATATCGCCTCCCTCGAAATGCAGCTGCCGCGGCCGGATTCGATCCCTCGACCGCATCAGCAACCGAGTGCCTTAACCATTAGACCACCATAGCAGGGCAACCTTCGAAGTAGTCTAAGGGTACTAAAGTAACCCTTTGCAATTCTGACGCGCAAAGAAACATTTATATTGTACCAGCTGCCCTTCCGTTGAGAGTGCCCGTTTTAAACATACAACCAAGGCTGCCCCACGACGGCAAACTCTCAGGAAAGCTGCTTCCTTGCAGCTGTACTGCTTTTCAGTGCAATTTCGCATATGAAACTCAGCCCATTTGCTCCAGCGCTGCTTTTTTTCCACTTCTGTACAGCTTTCTATGTTGTTGTGTGGGGTTTAACGTGCCAAAACCAGCTCTGATTATGAGAGACGCCGTAGTGGAGGGCTCCGGAAATTTCGACCACCTGGGGTTCTTTAACGTGCACTGACATCGCACAGCACACGGGCCTCAACATTTCGCCTCCATCGAAATGCAGCCGCCGCGGCCGGGATTCGATCCCGCGACCCTCGGATCTGCAGCCGAGTACCGTAGCCACTAGACCACCGTGGCGGGGCGAGCTTTCTATCAGGATGTATATATTTATTTAGAATCGAAATAAACCACCCATTTTCCTTGCATATCCTAATTTGCCTCATTCACACAAGAACAGTATCTTTAGTTAGCTATCATTAAGACCCAAACTGCATCCAGAACGCAATATCTAAAGGACGTTAAGATAACCAGGGGAACCTAGCTGGTATGAGCGTCTTAAATGCCTTCCTGATGCAAATGCTGTAGCACTCTTTCTATCCTTCCTTTGTTTATGCGACACCGAAGTTAATTCGACACCAAGTTTGCCCAAGCAACATCCCGGATTAGGTCAAATGACGGTGGCTAAGCCGGGAAGCACCAAAGTGGGTTTTACGGCCTGGTGATCTCGACTCAGTGTCTGTTGAAGTGCGACAATGTGGCTTTCTGGCCAATTGGGTTCTGTACAGGATACGGTGTCATAGCGCAAGCAGACGAGGACGACAAATACACAGCAGGACAAGCGCTACGGTTGTGTCTTTCTCGTCCTCGTCTGCTTGCGCTATGACACCATATGTCGAAGTGCGGTGATAGGAGAACGAGTTACGTCGTGAATAAGATCACCTAGCTCGGCTAGGACGTCGCGAGTCACGTACGCTGCAGGAGACAAGGCCGCGCGACCAGGGCGTAATGCGACAGCACTGAAAAAGCACGTCTCATAGATGGAAACCTTAGAATCAACGTACCTAAAGCTCCTAGATGTCTTCTTTAGGCGTTAAGTCTAAGAAATATAGGCATACCAGGCACCCAGGTGCTGCCGCATATTGCTGAACAGTCTGGAGGGGCTGCAATCACCAAGTTTCTCGAAGCAGCGCGTAACTGCTGTAGTGCGCGTTGTCGGTACCATGATGGCTTCAACAGTACAGGTAGTTTCCTTTATTCGTTGATACGAAGTATTGCTGAAAGGTGAAGTAATGCCATACCCCGCGGTTTCAGTAACCTGAGAAGGCACAATGGGAAGTTGCGATCCTTCGCAGTCTCCAAGGTTCTGCCGGAGCCAACCAACCCTTGGAACATTTGAGCGAGAACGTACGGAGGCACCGTAGCAGAAGTCAGATATCTACGTGGTGTGAACGATCGCCTAAGGCAGCGGTTCCTGGTAGCTGAAGGTGGCTGTGATCGGTCACCGCATACGTTAGTCACGACTACCACCGCGATAGCTGGTGACAGTGGAGCGCGAGCATAATAAAAAAAAGGAGTGGGAGGCTTCTAGAACGTCAATTTCATCCTGATTATTCGATTCTGATTGGTATTCCATAGTACCTCATGCTTAGCTATTTTAACTTCTGACATCTTGGCCAATCCTCCACGGTGGGTATGTGCCAGATTTGTGGAAAACAAAAAAAAAACAACAGCAACGAATACATCTGGGCGACGCTTATGCATCGAGTTCGTGGCGTTCTGCTTTTTTCCTATTTTCTTCCACCATTTCGTGGGCTGACACCGCGGACCGTAGATTTAATGCATATAGGGAGTTCGTAAATGTAATCAGATATTAGGAGAGAAAGACTTCATATGAGAGCATTCAATGGGGTTCCTTCTTGCTCTGAAATTTTATCTTTGTAAGTCTTGAAGGTCTCATGGGGGCCGGCGAGTCGTCAGCATTGCTTCACGGGTCATTTGGTGAGCCAAATTCCCGTGAATCGCGGTCATCATGTGGAGTCTGCAAAAAACAGTGGCTCAAAAATGAAGAAGGCAATGCCTGCCGTCTGTACGGCGGATGGGACGCCCATTAGTAGCAAACTTGTCAGTAGACCTAAATTGTGCTCATCAAGATTTTAAGGGCCATTTAATATTTAAGGCATCACAACACGTGAGCAAAGGCTACACAAAGCGTAAAGCCTGTAGTGAATTTCAAAACCCAGGTACTACAGCAAGCTCGCCTTCACCACCTCAACGATATCGAGCATCGACTATCACGCCTGGTTTGCATAAGTGGATCAGTGGACCACTGCATCGAACGCTTTTTCGGCTTCACGCATGACAATGACTTATTTTTCTACATCTGACGCCTTTTGGAAAATTATGTAAATTGTCTGCTATTCTGAATAAGAAAATACGTTCATTATAAAGGTAAGGCAGGTTTCAGCAGTCACAATTTTGGCAGGCCAATTTGAACAGCAGCAGGGTCTCTCAATGGCAAGAGGAAGTTATGATTTAGTATAAAGCAGAAACTACACTTCACCACATATTTAGAACATTTACATAGCAGGCATCAGGCAGGCCTAAAAATGAAGAGCATCAGAGCCAATACTGTCGACCTTCAACTTCGTATGTCCCAACGTCTTCATTTATCCAAACGTTTCAGCGCAACATATACCAGCAGATAACTGTAATTTAGGAAATTATACTACAGCTTCACGACAGTTTTCTTTAGAATGATGCGTCTAATATTCATTGCAATAATCTCCCAGTAATTCCATTGTTAAGAGCAGTCTTGGGTGTACACTTACGCTTTTGTGGCCAGGGCTCTCAGCCACCAGGAGAATCAGGTAGATCACGCCTGCACACGAGCAGCGCACTATGCGAATACCCGTAGGCTGAAATATTCGCTCTTCATTCTGAAGCCTTATACAGTGTAGCCCGGCATTTCAGGCACCTTTTCATGGCACGCAGCAGGTGACACCGCCGAGGAAGTGATGTTTACTGGCACATGTGTGAAAGCTTTTTATGTGGAAGACAGATGCGCTCGAGAATTCCGAGAAACCTTGAAGCAGCGTCCTTAACAGATGCAAGGAGCTACAGCTACATCCGCATGGCATGGAGAACTCGTCATTGTCGAGTTGCAACAAAGACAAAGTGATATAATGCTCGCGCAGATACGCACAGCAACCATTGTTGGCATACACGGATGGAAAACATTTAAGTGGCGTGCAGACCTTCTCTTTTGGACAGGTGCTTTGTGTTGCGGGAGAGTACCATTTGTTCAATTAAATATGGCTCAAAGTGTGCTGAGGACTAGCTACATCCGTCTGAAGTTGCGACGATGGAGACATGCTCGTTAGAAATCACCTAAAGAGATTGTCATGTCAATTCCAATTTATTACGGTCGCACTTTAGAGAGACAAGACAGCACCAGTACTGTGAAAGTATTTTTTCGATTGGCCATTGTCCCAATATTTTAGGCGACAATGCTAGAACGAATGTACAAACAAAGCGATGCTAAATAGTTTGTTTTGTAAGGCTAATCAGTAGAATAAGTAGAAATACAAAAACGTGCATACATAACATAATAATATTTATTCGGTATATTTACGCGAACTGATTGATGTATATTATGCGAGCTAAATCTCTGATATGGCAACTTGTAAACCACGAAATAAAGATGTTGCATCTGTATTGGAACACTTCATTATATTCAGCACAATTACGTCAGGACTAGGACACACTGTCTGATATCGGATTCGCATGCCAGAGCTATAATCTGAGCTTCTATAGCTAATTTCATTTGATTTAATTTATCGGTTCTCACATATACGGATATGTGCGAAGTGTGCTAAACGGAGGTGGATGAAGAGAAAGCTGCACTTACAGTGCTTACAGTGCTGCACCTAACTACCTGCACTTACACTTAAGAGTGCTGCAGTTACAGTACCTCACCAACTTAGTACAGTATAAGGGTGAGTATGCAGGTGAGCTGCACCAAGACTTTACACTTTAAAATTATGGGCCTTGTGTGTTTTACCCATCCTTCCTTCCTATGTCCCATAAGCTGGGCTATGTTCAGCGTTACGCAAAAAAAATTATTCTTACTACATGCCAATCCAAAGTTTTTGGTGAGGCTTTCGGGCTTATTTGCTTATCTCATCTCTAGCATATTACCAGCGGAGGCTCGTGGTCTGGCCCAATACGTTTTAAGCTTATTTTCATGCTTTATCCTCTACCTTAACATGTGTCTGACGACGTTTCATGTACCTCCCTCGGCAAGTATTGAATTTGTCGGATGAAATATCTAAGGTTACGATGGTAATATGAAATGATGGGAACGTCTTCGAGTATGATTACTTTACGAAATTGTTGCATAGCTCGTACTTTGCAATACAAAGTAGAATGGAAGCTCAGGGAAGGACAAATGCTTGGCTTTATCAAGAGAATGCTGAACATGAGCAAGAAGAGGGTTCTCGGTCACTGGTGCCACCACTTTAACCCCAGTACTTGTCTTCGTCGGTGCAACAACTCAGAAACTGCCTTCTTTCATTTCAGCTTGTAAAAGCTTCACGGCCTCTTGGCCTTCCTCAGGAGAGCAGGATAAAAGAGGTAGGTGGGAAATAAAAAACGGGTCGGCAATTGATCGATGCGTCAGAATGACTGATTGGTTTTTAGAGAAATGAGATCGAACAGGACAAGAAGGCAATGTTGTCATTGTAGCCTTCGTGGAACTGGAATGCTTACGAGCACATGGAAAGACACTTCCGTCAAAAGGCAAAGCTACGTTGTATTTGGTGAAACAGAGTAATTTTCGCTCGTCACGGTCATTAACGTGCTCTTTAGAGACTCGAAAGCTTCATTTTAAGCGCTCAATTGTTACAGGCTAGAGTGCATTGAATTTGTAGATGAGATATGATTATCTGCACTTTCTGTCCCATGGGAAGCACAAATTTCACTGACGTCCATGCTTTTTGATTTCGTCAAAGCTATGTCCTGCTCTCTTAAAATACTGTACCACATCCTTCCATAAATTATTCATTGTGCCTCCGCGTTACCCGTTCAATATTTTGCGGCTGCCCATTTTTATTGATACATAGCTCGGGACAGTGATCATCCCATATGTAAATAGCGTTTCTACTAGTGCAAGAAAAAAGTCAACTTCTTATCAGATCGTGGTGACTTGCAGTAAATTTACTTTTAATGTTTTTTTATGTCTTGCATGATGTGACGGAACTATAGTGATAGGGGATGAAATCGGCGAGTAGGCGGTAAGGGCATTTACAAACAGCGATGCAACATGCAGACGCTAAGTCCTATATATCGAACATTCGCCTAAAATAAAATGAAAAGGACGCCTCACGAGATGGTCCATCACGACGTAGTCCTGCATCGCCGTGAACTTCGCTGTCGTGTCGCGACGATTCTTCGTCAGAGGCGAGCCAAGGCACGGTACACAGCGTCAAGAAACGGCAGGTGCCGGCCGAATACTGCGCTATCGTGGCCAGCAGCACTCGTGGCCCACCTCGCGCAGGAGGCGACTCACCGGCAATACCTCGAGTTATACCTCGCCTTGTTAGTTCTTACTGTGCAGAGCTCCGCTACGATGCTCTAGTGGTTACGGCACTCGGCTACTGATCCGAGGGTCGCGGGATGGAATCCCGGCCGTGGCGACTGCATTTAGATGGAGGCAAAATGTTGAGGCCCGTGTGCTGCGCGATGTAAGGGCGCGTTAAATAACCCCAGGTGGTGGAAATTTCCTGAGACCTCCACTACGATTTCTCTCCTAATCATAGCTGGCTTTGGGACGTTAAATCCCACAAATCAATCATTCAAATCAATCTTACTATGCAAAAAGGCAAAGACGCAAAGCAAGGCGAGGAAACAAGTTGGATAGCATAGAGCGTCGTGCAAACACATCACAAACACGCAAATATGACGCTTTGCCCGGTCCTTCTTGTTTCTTCCGCTTGCGTCGTGTCGTTGCTTTTTCGCACAGGCGAGGAAATAAAACTCGGCGACTGCGACTATGTCCTAGACGACTATATTTTGTATGCTGAGTATATTATTAGGGATGAAGATAAATCATTGCCTTTGATAGTGATATCACTCACTGCGGACGTACGAGAAATCGGGATCGATTACATGTTGTTATTCATGTTGCTTTTCAAGTAAGGAAGCGATTGTTCCCTAGAAAAAAACATCCATATGCCAAGGACGTGAATTAGACACAGGCATTGCGACGTTAGATGCAGCAGTTTAGTTATTATTATTGCGAGTTTTCTTTTTTTTCGCTTTCTTACCAAGTTTTGTTCACGCATGATAGTACTTCACAGCAGACAGTTGAAACCCCTATGTCGAACGCCGGATCGTGGGGCTTATGAGCGTGCTTGAAGAATCCTAATGAGAATATGTCAGTCTACTTTCACAGCATGAATAGTACTTGCTTTGCTTAACCTATGAGTAGCGGGCTTTTCGGTTTCATTTGTTGTGACACTTGATCAACCTTGAGACGCATGCCACTGCCATGCGACTCGAGTACAGTTTGGAACCTTAGAGACTGTCGAATTGAGGACGCATTATAATTATAAATGGTTACGCTGCCTCAACTTACCTGAACATTGGTAACCTATGAGTAGGTGATGAGCACTGGTGATTAGAGCAAACGCAAAATGTCCGCAATATATTATTTTCATTGTCCTTACTTTTTCTCCTTGTTTGCTAAGCACGGATATAAAATAAAATGAACAAAACAAGCAAAAATAATTAGATCTAAGCAGCAGCACCTCGAAATAAACAATCGAGCTGTCATACGAGCATAAGATGACACACTCACAGATCTCTATGAACGTATTCACTGCATAGTTTTTCGAACAGAACCTCCACTCTAAGGAGAACTATTTGCATAATCAAACATCATTATAATATTGATATTTTCATACTTAGGTTAAATGCCTTTAGCACCTGATGTGATGATAATGATTCCCGTCAATAATATTGCAATCTTATGAACACGATCTCTGCAACAACTTCTTTCTTTTTTTTTGCTGCGAGACACAATGTAATGGAGTAGCCGGGGTGAGAGACCTCAACCTCTTTACAGCACTCTAGATAGTACAGAACAGAAGAACACAGGAAAACGAAATCAAAGAATTTGGGGCAGCTACACACTAGTGCTGCGTAGACTGAGGAAGCAGCAGAGGTGGGGGCCTTCCCCTCTTCGTTTCTCCTCTCACCCTCACTTCCCTTTCCTTCCCCCTTCCTATATTACACAATACTAGACCGTGCCATGCTTTACCTCCTCTCCCCTCTTCTCCTCCCCTTTACACAATTCCTTCTCATCATCACTTTCCTATCCCATTCCATGTTACACTATACTATAAATGCTTATGGTATCCTTGAACCGCTGTCCTCCTTCTCAACCTACCTTCCCTTTCCCACCCCCTTCTATACTACAAAGTAGAAGCCTATGCTATGCTTTACCTCCTCTTCCTTCCCATCACTCCGGGTCAGCGTTCGGTTCACACAAACACCAAGTATTTAAATTGGTAAGCAGTGTTCCATTGAACAATCTTGATAGTCGAGAGGTCCATGAAATGTCGTCTGGCGAGCATCGAACACTGTGGAAGAAACCTTACACTCGTCACAATTTCCTCCTGATTTTGCTCCTGATTCCGGCGAGTGTTAGGTTTCTTCCCCAACATTGTCGATTCAATTGACTGCAGCATGTGGCACCTATATGCATGTAATTCTCTAGAACACACTTGCCTTACAACTCATTTGGGTCTAAGCCAAAAGCACACACTGTGGACACTCCGTCAACTCTACATAATCATCATCACAAAGAGCTGATCTTCATCGATTGTTCCTTATCACTTTACGTCTGATATGTGCTTTCGGCGCCGAAGTTAGCCGCGTCACCCAGGCTTAATAAACTCACGATTACAGTCCAGTCTATATTGAAACTCCGGGCTATAATAAATCCGAACTATATTGAGAGCATGGTAGATCTGTGACGAAGAGAATGAGAGCTGAAACACTGGTAATATCGCTTCCGTAAGTTCTTCCGTTCGGCGTACACATCCATAGATGCTAGTGTAATGGGAGACATTTTTAAGGTATCTGCTACAGGTGAGACGGCGTTCACTTGTCTAGGGAAAAGTGCGCATAACGAACAGACGCTTAGGCCAGCTCAAGCCTATGCTCCATATTGTATCAGTCATGACGACTGGCTGAGTGAAGGACTATCTTGTTCTCGCGGTTGATCCGAACAGTTCCCTGAAAAAGCTGTGGAAATTATTCAACAACTTCGTCAACAGTGCTTGCAGCTACGATGCCGACTTCTCGCTGAAGCAGCCCGAGGCGTTCGCTTGCATTCTGTCCCAGGATTTCCTGGTAATCCTTTTTTACAATGAAGTTTGCGCAGATCCTTCTGTCACCGATGAGGACAGGTACCGAGACTGTGCCAGAATGCTTAATGATGCCCCCGTTGTATTAGCGCAGAGTTGCCATGCTGGTTTTCAGGGGCCGATGTTCAGTTTTCTGTACAGGGATAGCGCTATTAGGTTCGCTTCGGATCCTGTGTCAACCTTCATAGACACCTCTTTTTTCCCGATCGTCGCTTTGACTAGCCAATCATGGTCTGTGTCCACTACGCTGACCGAGACGTCGAGAACCTTGAAGTCATCCTCCTGCTGTACTTCCGAGACGCGAGTCCTTAATCTGCAACATACGGCGAAGTGGTTCAGTCCGTTGCATGCACGACAAATCTTGCCGAAAGCTGGGCACCGTCGAGGGGCATGCGATCTTCCACACCCGGAACAGCCAGGTCCTTCCTGAGGTGGACGCCATGCAAGGCTTGAAGTGACACCGTCAACTTCGGCGTCGCTTTCTATTGACCACAATGCGCTTTGTCGCGCAGTGGTCTCGGCTGCTTTGCACGTAGCGATTGCTTTCGCGAGTGTTAAATTCTTTTCTCTCAGCAGCTTTTCTCTCAGCTTTGGCGTGTTCAGGCCAAATACTATCTGGTCTCGAACCATTCCATCCGTGAGGCTTCCAAAATGGCAGTACTTGGCTTGGTTTTGTAGATCCCGCGAAAAATTCTCGAATGGCTCCGATCCTGCCGGAACAGATACTTCTCATGAACCTCGTTCTGCTGCTCGACGCAATATGCTTCGAACTTGGCAGCGACTGTAACAGCCATGAGTCATGGAGGTGTGCTAGTTTATTTATTTATTTATTTATTTATTTATTTATTAGTTTCCCTTCAGGGACAGAGGCATTACAGAGGGGAGTGGGGCATAGAAAAAATACCCACACGATATAGGCGATATATACACACACGATATAGACAATATTAGCTGAAAAAGATGACATAAAAGCGAGAAATAAAAAAATTCAGGCAATTGACTGAGAACGAAACATAATTGGGTACTTGGTTAGTTACATTTCAATACACTTGTGTTTAAAACGTTGTTAAACTGGAAATAGTGGACAGTGGACGTGACTGATCCCGAAAGTTCGTTCCAGTCCTGTGAGGGGCCGGATGCAAATGATTGATAACATGCTTGCGTTGAGTATGATATTATTCCCACCTTTTGCGCACGATAAAAACGAGGGGAAATGTATCCTGGAGGAAGAAGAAGGTCATTGTGCAAGGCGCGTCTGTAATATATCTTGTGGACGAGACATAGGCGAGACAGCTTGCGGCAACAGGCGAGCGACGCAAGCTGTAATGACTCTTTCATTAAGGTGATACCGGCAGTACGACTCTAGTGAGAGAATAAAACGGACAGAGTTGTTTTAGACAAGCTCGAGGGAAAAGTTTAATATAGCAATGCTGCGGTCAATCAATCAATGAGTCAATCAATCAATCAACCGATCAATCAATCAATAAATCGATCCAAGATAATTGTTTACACAATCATATGAAAAATTCATACAAAACTATTTGGTGCCATAGCCTTAAGCGGCTAGTGATGGGTCCAGTACAAAAGATTATGTAATAATTAGCAGCCTTACACAAAAATAATGAAAGTATCATACATAACAAGTATTAACATAATCGCAAAACTGAGCTAGTGAAACTTACACATTGACGTCCCAGATGAAAACGGCATATTCTAGTTTACTTCGGACTAACGTTTTGTAAATGGGGACTTTTAAAGGAAGAGGAACAGATGAAAAGTTGCGCCGAAGGCAACCTAACAAGCGATTGGTATTACTAATTATTTTGTTAATATAAAGATACCAAGTAAGAGAGAAAGGTATTTGGACACTTAGGTAACGATAGGACGTTACCGATTCGAGAGCGGAGTTCTCCAGCAAGTAGGAAGTGGGGCTAGAATTTGTACGGAAGACACGAAATTTCTTACATTTCGATGTTTTGAGTTCCATCAGCCAGACCTTGCATCAGGAAGATAACATTTGAAGGAATGTTACGTTATTTTTGGTCAATAGTTCCTCGAAACACTACACAATCATCGGCGATTATGTCAATGTGAGACGTCCGGCATTGGGGCAAGTCATTCATATAAAGGAGAGACGGGAGTGGGCCGAGCACGGAACCTTAGGGCACTCCAGATTGAACTGTCCTCAGCGTTGGCAGACACGAATTGTGGGCGCAGAGGGACTGTCGCCGGGTGCCGTGCCAAGGACAATAACGGAGGATGCTAGCGCTCGTTTCCTCCCTGCCGCAGTGGTCACCGGCAGCACTGTGTGCCCTTCAAAACGATATGCTAATATCTTGTAGATGACGCACCCAGGCAAATGCAGCGGAGAACGGTTGTTTCTGAGCGGGGTAGTCCTCATGGCACTCGATGTTCGAGTGGTGGGTCGAGACGGTGAAGGTGGGTGTGTAGAAAACTACGTCTTCCACATCGATATAATCCTATCGCGCGCGGGTGACAGAATCTTTGCTGCTGTGTCCGCGATTGTGGGATTGCTCCCTGCAGTCCAATTTCGTAAAATTTTTTAGCAGAATTACTAGCATGATCCTTGCCGATGATGCTATAGTGCCCTGATACCCAATGAAATGTTACGCCATGGCTTTTGTCTGCTAGCTGTGGATGCGTGCTTCTTACGTCAAGCTTAGGGTCACCAATGTTGGCAAACGCGAGGTCGCAGCGGAGCTCCAGAAAACGCAACAAGCGTCGCATGCTTCTAGAAGCAACCGATGCGTGCCGGGTCTACCCCTCGTGCACGCGCTGGCTGAGAACGCCGACGCTAGTGTTCCTCTTGCTGCGGCGTCGTAGAGTGACATACATGTCGAGTTCATAATTCTCTTAGGGACGAAACTCCTCTTAGTCTAACCTTGTCCCGCGTCAGGCGTCAGGAGTCAGGCGTAACCGGCGTGCCGGCGTGCCTCCCGGCGCGTGCCTCTCTCTCCCTCTCACTATTCCATCTGCTGTCTTGTGAGAGAGAGAGAGAGAGAGCGAAAGGCGCGCTTTGATGGAAACGCTCTTTCTTAGATGAACGCTATACCAGCTCACAAAGAAGGAGAACGCGCCCTCACCCGCGCGAGACAACGTTGGCGCAGGCAGCGTCTCCTAGCGAGTTTCTTGATTTGAGAAATACCGACTGCTCGCGTTGGAGAACCGTTCACCGGCCACCCATATATATATATATATATATATATATATATATATATATATATATATATATATATATATATATATAAGCAGTGAAGAAACGGACGAACGTGCAAAAGAACTTTTTACTTTCAACGTTTCGGCCGGTGGTCCGGCCTTCATCAGGATTTTTTCCTGATGAAGGCCGGACCACCGGCCGAAACGGTGGATATATATATATATATATATACTGGATATATATATATATATATATATATATATATATATATATATATATATATATATATATATATATATATAAGCACTGGATCTTGACTTGCAATGAAGTGCCGGTGGGAGATTTCACTTGTGCATAGTTCTACCATAAGGATTCGTAGCGTGCGCGTTAATTAAATTACTGCGGAACTCGGCACGATCTACGATGAACCTCCCGAGCTTCGCCCACTCATCATCATTCACTGCGGGGATATGCTGTAATTTTTTATTGAGTCATCAGCCGTAGTGTTACGTGTGTCTCCTGTTCGTCTGCAATATCCTCCCTTACTCCCTGGAAGCTTATAGTTAAAACATCTCATATCATAAAACTCCATAAAATGTGAATCTAATAAGAGGAACAAACTTTATTTTTGTAGCACCGTTTACAATGAATTAATGACGTTTAATCATTTATTTTTACAAAAACATTGCCTTTACGATTTCAAAAGGGAAAAACTCGCTTGAGCAACAAGTTCAGTTTTTCCTGGTAGGCGTCGGCTCTGGCTTAATGCACTTTACCCGCTCTACGCAGTATCTGTCCCGTCGTCTATATGTTCCATTAGGGCAGTGACACGTTTGTTCTCCTACGTTACATGGTCTTGGTTTTACAGCTGGATAATCTGCTGAAGCTGGGCAGCCAAGCTCAGGTTTTTTTCCATATTTGGAACACTCGGATGAAACTTCATCCCAATCACAGCCGGAGCTCTAAAATAGAAAGGCGAGCCTACATGTTAAGCTTGAATGTTTGATCTTGATAATTTAGTTGCGTGCCAGCAAAGCCACGACAAAAACGTTTAGGATATCCGTGCTGATTGAATGCGACACATGACCATACAAATGGTCCCGTTGGGCGCGTTCTACTGGAAGTCTTATTTTTTTATTGCTCTCTTCCCCACACTATACAGGTTACCCCCCTCTATCATCGACCAAGTTTTTTCTTAATTTACACGATCTGGTGCTGCTGAGTGAAAGCGATCCCACTGTGGATGTAGACGGCCGGAACATTGTCCCCAGTGTCGTATGAGTAATCTTTGATGCAGCAGCACAGGGTCACACTTGTCTCACTGCAACCTGAGTGAAAAATATTAGCCTGTTCAACATGACGAAAGGCGACCAACGCATGCAGCAGTGCATTAACCAAATATATCTTGAGAATGCTCTAGCAGCATTCCACAAGCGCGCTTGTATACTAATGCATCGCATATTTCGCAGGCTTTCCTTTTGTTTTTGGTCTAGGAAAGCCGGAATCCTCAGTTCGTCGAGAAAAGAAACGGAAGCAACCAATAAGGCAGTTACCGATGTGCCGCCGGAAAAAAAGGACCAACATATGACTTTATTTCTCGGAGTCAAAAACGAGAAACAAAACAAAGACACATACTAGCTTTTGACTCCTTCCTTAGTCGCTCTCCTTTCTCTGTGTTAAGTGAACTTCGGGGTACTCGCGCAACAACTACCGTAGTTATTATTTCTTCGAAAGCGAGCACTTTTCTTTTTAATGTCCCCATTGCGATCGACAGCCTAGGCAATTATCGATCGCCTGATGTTTCATTATGGCGCGTTTCATAAATTGTGACCTAAGTAAGCGCGATGTCGCACAAAATATATGACGGTGTTGGTTGAAGCGTACAGCCTCGACACAACTGCGTGATTGCCGAGTTGACATTGACTACGCAAACCAGTTACACTGGACATTTTTAAAGGCCGTCAGAGTGGTGCGTCCGCAGAGTAAGAAGTTTTTATTCTCCCTTGTAGATCTCCTAGCTGGCAGGGAGGACACCTTCTACATGTTGCAATGAGTCAATATATCTTGCGGTATATTACAAGCCGGCGTTCCCGAAATTGAACGCGGGGCCCGCCGGTTTCCGAGCAAACGACACCTCAAAGGAATCGTTCGATGTGTCACTCAGCCAATGTAAATTACGGGAAAATGTGCGGTTGGTATTTGGCGATTGGTAAATTGAAATTTTTTTAAAGCACTAAGGTACAAAAGCGAAATAGATGAGAAGCACCTGAATCCTTAGCGTAAAGCTAGTTTGGTTCAATACCAAAAAATGACGTTCAAGTTCATGGGCACAACAGCAATTCTAACAATTATTATATCTTTCATAATGAAGTAGCTGACATCAAGTTTACTGCAGAGACCACTTTAATATTGTCTCGGTCTTACATGTAATTGCTTACTTGTTTTTAGTTTGTACACGAAGAATGTTTCACAAAGCACAACCAATGCTAGAAAGCCGCCTTTTGACGTAAACATCTCTTACAAGTGGCTTTAACAAATTGCCGGCTTCGTAGCCTCTTGTTCGGAACAGACAACATATGAATGACGAACATTGAGGCGTACATTTGCTAGTTATGCAGATATGCACCATAACTGTAGTTTGATAGTGTATGCGAAATGAGTACGTATGATTTGAATTTGGTTGAAGAGTAGCTTCGGAGGAGCTACATAACTTGAATTAGTAAAAAAGCGTATTGCTCGCTTCTGCCGCACCAAAAGTAGCTTTAAGTGAAAATCAAACATGTGCCTCCGTGACTCCATACAGTACGCCAATTTACTATTAAAAAAGCAAAATAAATTCTCCTCAAAGTCGGCACATCAAAAAACTGGCGACATTTCAATATCACAAAGCAAACACTGCTCTGTTTTTTTTACATAGCAACTCAATATGCATTCTCCAGCTGAAGTTATGGTCTATTGCCACGCGTAGATATGTAATGCTGGATACACGTTCAATAGGCTCTCCCTCCATCTGAAGCACACATGAGTCGAAGACAACAGCTTCATATGACGAATAAAAGAACATGTATTTTGTCTTTTTCACATATATTATCAGCTTATTATCATGAACCCAATCACTAATAAGCTTCATTTCTTTGTTAGGCATTCGGAAAGCTTAGGCTGTAGACTCGTACGCAGATGAGCACATTGCCTTCCGCGTGCATGACAGGAGTAAAATCACGTAGTATTAATGGCAAGTCATTCAGAGACAATAACAATGTGGCTTCCGATACTGATACCTGGGGCACTCCCTTTGTATCCTCAGAAAAATCTTGTTGAACAATGAGAAATTGTACTTTTTGACGTGCTTTGGTCGCATAGCTTCTGAAGAATTCAAGGCATGGACCACGGAAGCCGTAACGTTCTAATTTTCAAGTAACATCCCATGGTGTACAGTATAAAACGCTTTTTTAATGTCCATGAACTAATATAACACGACCATGTTATCGTTTAAGTAGGCATTTAGAGTCAGATAAAGATATCATAGCGGTAGCGGTTGACCTGTTCTTCCTGAAACCATACCGGCTAGGTGTTAGCAGCGAATCGCGTTCGATAAAATTCATAACCTGTTTTAGAATGAGCTTTTCAAATGTTTCGTTAGTGGCACTAAGAACTGCTATATGGCGGTAAGTTTTAGGATGGTTCGGGTCTCCATTTGTGTGTATAGGGACGACTTTAGCAAGCTTTGACGGGTACGAGTACGCAGCTGCGAGAAAGGAATGATTAAATATTTCCAATGGGACACAAATTATCAATACACTGCTTAATAATAAATGAAGAAACCTCATCACTCACAACATCAAGGGCAGCTTTTTTTTGTCATCATATTGACCGCAGTCACAATTTCCGCCGCTGTTTTATCGGCATAACAGGTGGAATTGATCAGATTATCAGGAAACGTTTCAATTCTAAAGTCACAGCGTCTATTTGTGATTTTTTTTCTTTGCCGACGCTACAAAAAGTTACTATTGAAAGATGCTGCAAATATTTTGCTGATATTCTTGACACCTGTGCGTAGGACATGCTGTAGTGGCTAGGAGTTGGTTTTATTATTGAATTTATAACCTCCCAGGCAAATTTAGAGTTCCTGAATATTTTATTAATTAGTTGAGAATAGTATCCTATCTCACGAGGACGATTCGCATGGCATTATTTCGGGCTATAATGAACTTTTCTTCATCATACGGATTCCCTCTAACTTGTTTAACTTTGGTATGCCAGTAGTCTATCCCTTTTGTGAGTTCCAAAATAGCAGTATTCATCCATGGAGAAATAGGCATTTTGATATGCGGTTTCTCATGAATTACAGTAGATTGCACTATGGCTCCTGTCAACCTTTCACATAATAAGCTATATTGCTGGTTTACGTCGGGCCGCCTTATTGGGAAACCCAGCGGTGCTGGACAGTGCCATACCCGATTTTTGGTCCAGTGTGCAGGGTCACAACGCTGCGTACTGGCAGACTGGTACACTGCGTGCTGCGTACTGGACGCTTGCAAGCGAATACAGCGGGATTCGTTACTGGCTGATAAGGGCCGTTCAGCACGTTTCGGACAGTTGTGATCATGCGCTTATCGCTTATATAGGAATATCGCGCATATTGATGCAATAACAAAGAAAGAATCTGAAAATAAAGGTGAAAGTGCAGGATTTGAACCCACCACACCCGCGCACTGTGATGCCATTGTTCTACCAGGACGCCAGGCTGAGATACATCTCTGTGGGAATTTTCTCCTCTCATGGCAAAGAATCTCTATATGTTAGAAGTGACACTTTACTGTTTGGAAATGCAGATCCTAGTATCTAACTCCATCTAGCACGCAAACCGAAGGTAGCCAACGGTGTGTTCTCATCCGTATATTGAAACCCTTCTGGTAAGTTTTGCTGAAGAAAAAAAGCATACCCGAACGGTACATCACGAACGTCCGCACTGGTCCGCCAATAATTAACTGGTTCTACATTTACGAAAGGAAAATATCCTTCTTTACAGCGCAATAAACATTTATCATATCGTCAGTAAAACGTGCGCACAGTTTCTCGCTCCTGTTTGCGTTCCGCGTGATGCAGCCGTGCCGACGATTAGGCCCAGCCCAGTACTTCTTCCGTGATGGTCAGTATAAGCGACGCCTTGTACAAAGAACGAATACACTAGGTTGCCAAGGCCTATTAATCGTTTGGACATATTCGCCTTCATGGCGCATTATAATGCGATCAAATTCCATCACTTAACAACACGCATGCAAAGTTTCATCCATCAGGCGTCAGCGTTCTCAGTAAACTTTGCTTAACAGCGGCTAAGTGATGACGGGAGAACTCCCACAACGACATCACAATGCGCGCGTATCGCGCGCCGACTGGTCATTGTGACACATATATTATGACGGCGATAGCAGGTTCTGCGTTTCTGAAAGGTGGAATTGTTAACAGTAAGCGATGATGACGGCAGTGTGTGCCGAACTCGCGAAGCTAAGGAGCTTTTTCGCACAAGAGCAAGCGATTACGGCGACAATGCAGAACCGGCTAGGATTTTATCGACTTCGCATCGCACGATTTGGTGCCTTCTCTGCAAGTACGCAGCCAAAACTATTGTGGCTGGAACATTACGAAGTGTTCACGAACAAAGATGGAGTTCACCGATCTCATACGGTTGAGCGGTATGTCTTGATCACATGAGCTATTATAGAGTTCTTTCTGGACAAAAACGAACTAAAGTTGCGGCATTCGTTCTCAGTGCAGCAGCGCCCGTTCTCTGCTATTGAACTTTTACTCCCGGAAACAATACAGTCGGCCCTATGATAATAGTGCTCTATGGAATCCCAAGTTGTCGAACCCAACTGTTAAGCCCTGTTGGCAATCCTGTGCGTTGGCCCGGCGTAGAGTGAGCCGAACTGCACGCTGACAGCGCGCAGTTTTGCACTGCACGCAGTCGGCGCTGTCGCTGGGACAGTGTGCGGAGTCAATACCAGCGGCCTGTGCGACGTTCCAACGCTACCAAGTGTCCATCGTGACATTACAGCGCTGCCCAGTGCCAATGGAAAGCCGCCCAGTACGTCGCAACGCTTCCCAGCGACATTACAGTGGACGCGGCAAGACACACAAACCCTACGTGCGCCTAAGCAATGAATGTGTCTTCCAAACGCACTCCACTCGACAAGCAACCCACCACAATATGCTCCGGCTCCATCCGCACGGAAGACCCGACCGAAGCTGAAGAAGCCGTCATCGCCCTTGCCGCAGTCGCCGGATTCGAAACCGTGCTAACTGTCGGCAAAACTACCATTACCCCTTTTGCTCGCGGCACGGTCTCCCGTACCACGTCACGTATCCTCCGACAACTGCCCCTAGTGACATGCAGTGCCTCAGGTGATATCGGCATTAGTGCTGACAATGAAGAACCGTATTCCATCGAACTTGTCTGCGTGCCAGCGCATGCAGGACACCCGGGTAACGAAACCGCCCACCAGCAAGCTATATGACTCGTAAACCGAGTGGTGGGCCAGAACCCGGACCACGGCGGAAACGCAGACGAACCTCTTCTTATCTTCCACGACATCGCGCAGCACTAGAAACCAACAAGGCCAACTAAACCAACGGCGCACACGAAACTAAACAAAGCACAAGAAATCACTTGGCAACCACTTCAAACACACTCATGCCTTTCCACGCACATTCACCCAGCCGTTTTCACATCAGCATGCACCCCATGCAAGACACACGTTGATACTCTGGAGCACATCATCTGGGGATTCAGCACGGACCCTCCGCCACCAGACCTCCTAGGCGAGCCACCATCAAGCGAAGCCTGAAGGAAACTTCTGTTGGCTGAAGGCCTGGGCACCCAGCTCCGGGCCATTAAAGGCGCCGACGAAGTACCATGCCCCCCTTTGCTCGTAGAAAACCGGCGTTTTTCTCAATAAGGTTCTGCGGTGCTACAGTGACAAACGGCGTGTACAGCACCAGCCGGTTCTAAATTATACAGTGTGGTGTAGTACATGCTCATATCACAATCTTTATGTGCGTTGTGCCTACGCTGCTTTAAAGGTGTTCTGTAAGTGCCTAAGTAATGTTTTTTATAGCCCAGGAGAACGAGGTGAACGTGCTTTATTTTTGGGGTATTGTGTCCCTATTCCGCGATATGATTACAAGAGACGCCGTAGCGGAGGGCTCCGGAAATTTTGAACACGCGGTGTTCTTTAGCGTGCAATAACATCACACAGTAGTCATGCACATTTCGCCTCCATAGAAATGTAGCCTCTACGTCTACGATTTGGACCCGCTACAATGCGATCTTCAGTAGAGTGCCATAGGCGCTAGACGACCGTTGTGCTCTTGCTGAACGTGCTGGTTAGCCTGACATTCCCTTTAGCTATAATGCTAGGGGGAGGAAGCAGTTTCATTAATGCTAGATTTCCAAGAACTCACTTCATTCTTCTTTTACCCATAATTTCCTACCATTATTTGAAAATTCACGGACCATACATCCTATTTTCAATGCCCATATAATGTAATGTTCCGTACTTGCGTTCGGCCCGTGATGCTGAGTTAAGCGCCACAAGGGACTTCCCTGACTTCCCTGCGCGGCGTCCATTATGGCGTCGATTTCACCAACGGAACTTTAACTCTTACGCGCAAATGAACGCGTTTAGAAAATTTGGGGGCGAGAGCTACTTTGCTGGCGTTACTGCTAGAATCCAGTGCCGAGTCTGTTACGTTCATGAGAGTTGTAGTAAGTTAATTATTCGAGAAACCTTCATCTCTCATTTTTGTACAGTTGCAGCGCATATAGGGAACAGTGCCGTCGGCCGAGCTGTTTCCACGCGCCTTTCATCGCCCGCGCCGCCTCTGCCAGTTCTTTGTCATTGAAGTACCTGGGATGCTCGTGTTTTGACTTACTCGCCGTGCAAACGCCTGCGCTCGTTCAGCAACTCAGGAGCACCTGATAGTAAGATGTCCCTAATATTTGACCCAATAGTTTAATATGTTCTTGCAGGCTAGGTGGCACACATAGAACTAGCAGAGCACTACGCAAGCAGAGTAGGCATTTTCTTGCTTTTTGACTCAGGCTCAATCCTCCATCTGGCCCACGGCCACTCTCACTTTCATTGCTACGACAGCTCTCACCCACGAGATCAAAGGGAGCATAGCCAGCCTAAAACGGTAGACCTGAGGTTGATGAGAAGAGTTAAGTTGATATACGTCAGCGAATTTTGACATTCACCAACCATGTAAATGGGCTGAGACACATAGTGTGCACGATGGCGTTAGTAAGCACAGGTGCAACCATTTCTACTGCGAATCGTGTCTTAAACGATCACATTATCCATGACTTTATGTTTCGTTGGCATAATGGTACGCGTTTTGGCAGTTTCAGGCCGAAATACTTCATCCTGTAGTACTGTACTTCATCCTGTAGCATCCTGTAGTGGTATTTCATGACAATTCTTGGACTTTCTTGCTATGGTACGAGCGTGTTAAAAGTGATTTCAAAGGTACAATATATTTGCCTTTATCGATTCCTAGGTTATTGTGATAGATTTGATGGAACAGTCTCAGTCTTTCATACGCGCGCCTGCGCTCTAAGTGTTGCAAGTTCGAGCACAGGAAGCGAATTGCTGTCTATGCTGTGAAGCCCATGGGGCAGATAATGGTGACTGCTCTGCCCGAGCGCAGGAACTAGAAATACTTGAGAATATAGATCATAAACGATGTTCCAGGCGCGAAGCAAGAGCTGCTCTCGCAGACCGACCTCCCGGGTATGCGAATGCTACGAATCGCTTTTTTCAGTGGATAGACTCATCACGTTCAGATGCCTCTGCTTCAGTGGTAGAGAAGGCAATAAAGAAGACGCTACTGCTATGCTAGAGCGCAGTAATCACAACTCTTTGAGATTATACGTCAAAAACGATGTTCCAGACGTTAACCAAGAGCTATTCTCGCAGAGCGAACTTGCGGTTCTACGAATGCTATGAATTGTGTCTTTCAGGGGATAGATTCATCACGGCCAGATTCTACTGCCTCAGCGGTGCAGACGACAATAAAGAAGACGAAGGACAATTTTCTTTAGCTTGACAGAATCATTATTCAATATAGTGTATTCACATATGAATCAACTCCTGCAGAGCATCACTCGACCGGTAGAGGCGGTTCCAGTTTTGCCAGTCTTCCCACCTTTAGAAGTCAGACATACATATTCCAGAGTCCATCAAATATCAACTTGAAGAAAGTAATCACTGTCAAGCCGGAAGCAGATTGAAGCTCACACACCGGATCACTAGCTCGGAAATGGAATTAGACTCAGGAACTACGAAACGCCGCGCGTCCCTGAGGCTCGGGTTCTTTCAATGAGGCTCAAGCAAAAAAAACAACAAAAAAAACCGAAGAGAAATTATTTCTAAAAAATCTTACTTGGAAGTTAGCATATCGGATATTGCAGTTGATGCTGCTGTTATCTCAACAATATAGATCTACAAATTTTATGTTACAATA
>CM023487.1:103643006-103688092 GCA_013339685.2 Hyalomma asiaticum | reverse complement strand
GTTTTTTCACAAAAGCAACCGCCAATCGATAGGAGATACTGGCTCCTGCTATGGCCACACGCAGGGTTTGACCCATCCATATAGTTTGTAAAAATACAGTGGAGCACTTGCCGTGCACTAAAAGAAGCGAGCGAAAGCCAGTTTATTATATTTAGAAGACACATCTACCTTTTACATACTTGAATATGTCAGCACGTCACTTACAAGAGCAAAATTTCTAGGATCTTTTCGCGGCCATTGCATCCCGTGTCCTACAGCTCGGGATCGATGAAATATTCTGGCGTCCGCGACTAGGATTTCTTGGCGCACAGTGTGTTGAATTAGGGAGAAAGAGCTTGGGTCGTTTATGTGTTGGCGTAGGCGATATTGCACAACATTCTCGCTAACCTGTGTGCTGAAAGTATTTTGAGAGTAGAGGTACAGGGAGATATTTGTTTCTGCTCTCGGGCTAGAATTTTTTTGAGGGCGCTATGGATCTTGAGAAATTAGTTGCCCTTGGTGAAAACGTGGGTTTCTCTGAAGGTAGTTTAGGACGTGGGTCAGCCAAATGGAAAAGAGAAAAGAGAGGCGAAAAGGCGCTAAGTGAAAACAGCGGTCGAGAAGGAAATGCTGGTAGCTCAAAAGGCGAAAGAAGAAAGGGAGGCGAAGGAACGAGAAGGGGAAGCGATTGAGAGACAAATGAAAAAACAAAGCGAAGCAATGAAACAGCAACAGAAACCGGAGGTCGAGAAGAAGATGACAGGGGTTGATGGACTGAGAGAGGAAGGAGACGCGAAAGAGCGTCATATCGCGGCCGAAATAGCCGAGAGAGAAACACAGAAAGAAGCTGAAATGTATCAGAGAGAGAGGCGAATGAACTATGAGTTAGAGCTCGAACGTTTCTGATTGCAGTAGCGCGCAGACACGCCAGCTCGGCTGCACTGAAAAAGAAGAGTGCACGTTCCGACTGAATCCGAGCAAACTGCTAGGGGCGTTCGATGAAAAAAGGGATGACTTAGACGCCTGCTGGCACAGGTTCGAAACCGTTGCTAAGAGCGAGAACTGGCCGGTGAAGCAATGGGCTACGGCATTGAGCACTTGCTTGAGCAGCGAAGCACTCAATGTGTACCGCAAGTTGAAACATGCGGACGCATCTAAACATGCAAAAGATAAAGCCGCTTTGCTGAAGAGATTCAAATTTACCGTACAAGGCTTCCTAGACAAGATTAGGACGCGAAAGCCCGCCGGTGAGGAGACTGCAACGGAGTAGGTTGCGTGACTCAGCCATTATTTTGATCCGTGGACTGAACTTTCGAGGTTGAACACGAGCACGGTGCGCTTAGAGAGCGATTTCTCGTCAGTTGTCACTCGAGCCTGTCTCTCTATCTCAAACAGAATAAATTTAAATCTCTCAGTGATATGTTGGAATTAACAGATCAGTTTGTGGGAGCTCAATTAGGCAGCAATATCTCCAAGATTAGGAAACAGGGACCGGAAGGTGCGAGGCAATCGGTAACGGTAAAAAGTAGGAATCTTCCGAAGCCTGTTCTTAGGGCTTTCCTTCCTAATCGGATGGATCATCACGCTAGCACCTTCCGAACAAATTTTTCTCGCCCTAGCAATGTGGTGTTTTAAATATGCGCAGACCGGTCGCAAAGCCAACGCGTGTCGCAATTAAGCGAAATAAGTTGGGCAGGTATCTTGTGTTTACACCCCGCTGAAAATGCGTGAAGGTGAAGATGTTGAAGGATCTTTAGAACAGGAAGAAATTCCCAAATATTGGCGCCATAATGACAGCCTTCCCGGCATCTATGGTGAAAGATATGCCAGTTCTTGAAGGTAAAATGGCAGTAAAGCGTGTAAGCATGTTACGGGACTCCGGCAGTGGCACAGTGATAGTGTAAAATAGTTTGGTACGTAAGCACGAGCTCAAGGGAGCTAGCGGCTCAGGGGAGCAAACTGCCTTCCAGCCTAGTTGACGGTATGGTGAGGAGGCTCCTTGAAACGAGATTTAAGGTTGACACTCCCTTCTACAGTGGCAGAGCCGCGGTCTGTGTATGGAGAACCCACTTTACGATGTGGTTGTGGGAAACATCGAAGATGCACGAGGCCCCAGCAACCCAAATCCTCAATACGATGAACCAAAGACTGAAGCGCCTTCGACGCAAGAACCTCACCAGAATCTTTCAACAGCTGAAGCGAACACCAAGGTAGCTGCGACTTGAGCTCGATCAAAATTTCAGAGAAAACCACCTCAGCGTCCTCGCATGCCTAGCCACCAGAAAAATTCGGTACGAATTCCGATCGAAGCAGAGGAGACTCGCAAACGGCGAGACGCTGCCACTTCCGTGACGCCAGTGGATGTTGTGCAGTCGGATGAAATACGTCATGCAACCAACACGGCAACTTTTCATGAACATTCGCCGAACGGGCAGGCACCGACGCAACTCTGAAGAAATAACCACACGAAGTTGGAAGATTGCATCGAAGAGCTCCGCTGCGCTGTCGGGTGAACCGCACACAGTGCCAGCGGAAGCGTACGAAAAGCAGGCTGCACCAGCGGCGGCGCGATCCTGCGCCGAGGGAGCTTTAACATCATCCCTATCCTGCTGCTGTATCGGTGAAGTGTGGAGCGAGGTCGTGCAACGGGATTCATGAGCGGCACCCGCTTGAATTTGGGCCACCTAGGAGGCCTGGACGCCGTCCTCGAATGGCGCCATAAGTGCTTCCGGCAGTCGTAGGGCTGCGGGCTCTATGACGGTGGAAGCGTGGATGGCGTTCCTACGATGAGAGCCCGCAGGACCGCTAGTCCGAGGACGCGTACTTAAGGTCATTTTGTCGACTGCGCCATTGTGAAAGGAAGATACATAGACTGAGCGCCTTTGCTGCAGGTCGACTGTTCTTCTTCTTCTTCTTCTTCTTCTTCTTCTTCTTCTTCTTCTTCTTCACCTGACAATATATGGCTCACGCCAACTGTGGGGGATTCGCCAAGAATCGGGTGCTAAAAAAGTTTAATATTTAAGAATGCAGTAATCTACACAGAGAAATGGCAAAGTGGTAGTGAGGATCGTGATGTAATATGGGGGGCGGGGACTCTAATGATTCACATAATGAAATAATTGAATAGTAGAAAAATACTAAAGTTTGTCTTGAACGTGAGGTTCGTATTTGAATAACTATAACGATATTTGTGGCCTATTTAAAAACGATGAGATTCATTAATATAATTTAGCACGGCGAAGCAAACCTTCGTATTGCAATATCCAGAAATGGAGGCACCAAAAGACAGAACCACAGGCGTAGACATGTCTATTCCAAGACAGGTCTATTCCGGCTGTTCTATTCTGATCAGCCTTCCAACGTTCTTTCTCTTCCTCTGCTTCGCTGTACCTGTAGCGCGAGCGTAAAGATACGGCGGAACTCTGTTATTATACATTGCAATATATACGCCTCCTCTTGTTTTAGGGTTCCAGCTGCGATTGGGATGAAGTCAAGTCCAAGTGCCCCCAGTCTGGAAGCAAACCTGAGGAAGGTTGCCCTCCCAAAGGAAGGTATCCACAGGTTCTCCCAAGGCCATGCACTCCAGGGGAGCTAACGTGTCACTGCCCAAACGACAAATATAGGCGACACGACAAACATTGTGTCGATTTGGAACTTTGCCTAGAAGACCCGAAGCCCCTTAAAAAAGACTAAAGTTGAAGCTCAAAGCAGATATTGTATCTTTTTTGAATATCTAAGCAATTATTATGAATAAAATAATACATTATATTTATTAAAATGTTGTACACCATGCGATGAAAAAAAATTATTTTAGAATTTTTCGACGTCTTGGGAGGCTTACGTTATGATATAAGTATACAGGGTCCTTTTTTTAGTTGCAACATTTTGTAAATTAGGAAAAACATAAATCGCGGGAATGTCTTGTGTACTATTCGAGTATACGGATTGCCGGCCTCTAGATAAAGAATAATTTCCGCACTTTGCGCATAATTAGCGAAATTACGCTAATCAACTTTTAATTATCAGTAATTGGTGGCTACAACAAATAGGTACTTTGGAGCCCGTCCTCGACACTACCTATCCCAACGATCAAATTTTCAATAGCGGAACGCATGTCGGAGCTACACGAACAATTAATTCCCCTTGGCAGGCTCCTTGAAACCGAAACTGGGCGCGAAAAGAGCGTCTGTGACGTCGATATCGCCGGCCCCACGGCTTTCGTCACTCGCCACTCGCCCGTGGTCACCGCCGCTCCGGCCGCGCAAGCAGCTTTCGTTATCTCCTTATCTGCGGCGTTGGGCCCCGCGGGCGAGTGACGAAATCCGGGGAGGCGGCGGCAACGACGTCACAGACGCTCTTTTCGCATTAAAACGGACAGGCGGGCTAATTAGTTTGACATCGTAATGCAACTATTGCGCACGCAACACGGACCACACAGAAAGAGTACACAGGACTAGCGCAGTCCTTTTCGCGCCCAGTTTAGGGTCCAAGGAGCCTGCCAAGGGGAACTAATTGTTCGTGTAGCTCCGACATGCACTCCGCTATTCAAAATTTGATCGTTGGGATAGGTAGTGTCGAGGACAGGCTCAAATGTACTCATTTGCTATAGCCACAAATTACTGATAATTAAAAAGTTAATTAGCGTAATTTAGCTGATTATGCGCACAATTGGGGAAATCATTCTGTATCTAGAGGCCGCCAATCCGTATACTCGAATGGTACGCAAGACATTCCCGCGATTTATGTTTTTCTAATTAAGAAAATGTGTCGCAACTAAAAAAACACCCTGTATAAGATGTGTGGTGTACACCATGACAGGCACCGGCGGCGCAATATCTGAGGCGAATATAGATGTGCATAGCGCTATCATTGCTCCCTAGCTCTTTCCTTATGGTGCCGAAATGGCGGATTTTCAGGGCTTCCATATTTTTTTCTCTTGAATTAATTCACGTAGTTAGAAATCCAAACTAGAAGAGAAGCTTAGGGAAGATGGATGCTTGAATCGATGAACAAATCGCAAAATACGATGTAGAACAGGGAATGTCGCCGGAGCCAACGTTTCGGCAAGCGGACTTGTCTTCGTTGCCGCCCTGACGAAGACCAGTCCACTTGTCGAAACGTTCGCTCGTGCGACATTTCCTGTTCTAAATGGTATTTTGCGATTCGTTGATCGATTCACATAGTTAGGATTGATATATATTAAATAGTAGCCTATTTGTCTTCATTTTTCATATTGGAAAAGGGAATTTTATGATAGGAGCTACCTCTTTCTGTTTTTCAGGTTAAGCAGACTAGATTTTTCAAAAAATGTGCAAGCATCAGGAGAGCGAGTGAATACACCGAGGCTGAAAAGTATTTTAGATATTCTCAAATATTCAAGTGGTTCCTAGCTCCTTTATGTATCAATCCAATAGATATAATAATGCGGTCTACCAAGTTTTTGTTTTTTTATGTCCGATAGATCCAGAGAGCTTTTGGCTGTGCCACTGAGGCTTGAATTCACGTGAAGACAGAAATCAACGAAAACTTTGCCACTCAGGCAGGAAACGTTTGTCTTGTATCGGGCATTGCATTTTGATAGCAGCTCGTTAAGTTTCCTTTTTTATTCGTGTCCTTATTGCTCGGTGTTTAAAAGCTTCTAGGAATGGCATAAGGCCGTGTGCTTATGGAATTACTTACATAATTTATTCTTCCCAAAATGTCACTTGCTCAAAAGAGGAGCTTCCGGAATGTTCTGGAGAATATGGGGTAGTGTTATCACTCCACCTACAAGCGAATACAGCTCCTTAATAGTACAATATCTGCGTGAAAATTTGGTTTTTTATCAGTGCATTTATTTTGTGAGGATGTTTTGTGTACCAAATCATCATCATCATCATCATCATCATCAGCCTGTTTAGGTCCACTGCAGGACGAAGGCCTCTCCCAGCGATTTCCAATCCACCCTATCTTGAGCGAGTTGGTTCCACTTTATGCCCGTAAACTTTTTAATTTCATCGCTCCACCTAACCTTTTGCCTACCTCTGTTTCGTTTTCCCTCCCGTGGTATCCATTCCGTCGCTCTTACTGTCCACCTATTATCCTTCCTCCTCATGACATGTCATGCCCAGGTCCACTTCTTTCTTTTAATTGATAACATAATATCGGCTAGTCCTGTCTGTTCTCTGATCCATTCCTCTCGTTTTTTATCTCTTAGCGTTACCCCTATCATTTTTCTTTCCATTGCATGTTGCGTGCACCTTAGTTTCATCTCTAGTTTTTTCGTTATTCTCCATGTTTCTGCACCGTACGTTAGTACTGGGAGAATGCAGTGATTGAATACTTTTCGCTTTATTGAGAGCGGTAAGTTTCCGGTCATGATTTCGTAATGCCTTCCGAATGCGCTCCAGCCCAGCCTTACGGAGATTTTCGTTTTCCTGGGTAGGATCTTCCTGATATTAACTGTCCCAGATATACATATTCAATTACACATTGTAAGGGTTCATTGTTGATTTTAAATTCCTGTTCCTTAGCTAAGCAATTGAGCATAACTTTGGTCTTTTGCCTATTCATTTTTAATCCAATTTTAATACTTTCCCTGTTTAGGTCATCAATCCTGTTTTGTAGTTCGTCTCCATCGTTGCTAAATAGCACAATGTCGTCTGCGAATCTTAAATTGCTGAGATATTCTCCGTCTATTCGAATTCCCTTGTCTTCCCAGTCTAGACGTTTAAAGATTTCCTCTAAACATGCAGTGAATAGCATCGGGGATATCGTATCTCCCTGTCTCACGCCTCTCCCGATCGGGATTTCCCTGCTTTTCTCATGTAGGAGTAGTGTGGCTGTGCAATCTTTGTATATGTTGTTGATGGTTTTCACGTATATGTCAGGTACCCCTTGTCTACGTAGAGCTTCTAGAACTGCTTGTATTTCTATGGAGTCAAATGCTTTCTCGTAGTCGATAAACGCCATATAAAGAGGTTTGTTATATTCCGCGTACTTCTCAATTACTAGGTTGAAAGCGTGGCTGTGGTCCATTGTCGAGTAACCTTTCCTAAAACCAGCTTGTTCTCTCGGTTGGGTAAAGTCGAGTGTTTCTCTTATCCTCGTAGAAATTACCTTTGTAAATAGCTTGTATATTACTGGGAGTAGGCTGATTGGTCCGTAATTCTTTAAGTCCTTTATGTCACCTTTCTTGTGGATAAGGATTATGTTAGCATTTTTCCAGCAGCGCGGTACGCTACATGTCTTGAAACATTTCGTGAAGAGCGATGCAAGTTTTTCAAGAACAATATCTCCTCCGTCTTTGATCAAGTCGGCTGTTATACCATCGTCACCAGCTGCTTTACCGCGGGACATGCCTTTGGCAGCTTTTTTGACTTCGTCAGCGGTTATACATGGAATTTCGGTGATCTCCTCTGGTTCTATTTCTATTAAGGTTGTATGGTCTGTCTGAGAGCTGTACAGTTCCGATTAGAAATCTTCTGCTTCCTTTACTATTTCGGTGAAACTGGTGATAACGTTACCTTGTTTATCTTTTAGCGCATGCATTTTGTTTTGTCCTAAGTGCAGTTTCTTTTTGACCCATTTAATGCTGGTGCCTTTTTCTACTGCTTTCTCTATTTCTCTCATGTTAAAGTTTCTTACATCTCTTTGCCTGGCTTTACTGATCAATTTTGATAGTTCTGCGAATTCTATTTTATCTTATGATGAAGTTACTTTCATTTGCTGGCGTTTTTTTATGAAGTCCTCGGTAGTTTGGGACACCTTACTTTTTGCTTGCTTTGTTGTTTTGCCCCCGACTTCTATCGCGGTTTTAAGGATTGTTTTCGTTATGCTTTTGTTTATTTGTTCTAAATCGTCCCTGTTTTCGTCTAAGGCCTCGAACTTGTTGCTTAGGGCGACTTTAAATTCGTCTTCCTTCGCTCTGATTACCTCTACATTACATTTTTTTCTAGTAAATAATTTAGTTCTTGTTTTCTTTAGGTTATGTACAATCTTTGCCCTTACTAGTCTGTGATCGCTGCATTTTATCTTCCCCCCTTTTTTTTCCCAAGGATGGTTGTCATAAGCTCGAGATTACGTCGGTAGGGGGGGCCTGGCGACGGTTGGACACCTGAAAGGCTTTCAGTCGTTCAAGTGCCGTTTACAACTCACTCCTACACCAGAACAGGAATTGGCCTCCCTGGTGAAGTACTTGGCCACCACCTCCCACACGATGTCTACAATTAAATCCTCGCCCTCAGTGTCCAGCAGCTGCAGCACATCTGTCCACGGCGGCGGTCAGCTCTGTGAAGCAGCAGAGGGCGGTAACAACCACTGGACCCTGACAGGCCGCCACTGGAATCTAAACATTGGAACGTTCAATGCAAGCGAAGCTAGATTAGCGGAATTACTCGAGGAACTAGAGGGAGTTAATTGGGACGTCATTGGCCTTAGCGAAGTTAGGAGAGCAGGTGACACTTACATAGTCTTAAACAATGGACACGTCATCTGCTATAGAAGATTACCCGAAAAGAGAGAATATGGCGTTGGGTTCCTAATCCACAAAAATATAGCGGGCAACGTAGATGAATTCTACAGCACTAACGAAAGGGTAGCATCCGTCGTAATAAAACTAAATAAGCGGTACAAACTTAAGATAATCCAGGGATATGCGCCAACAACGAGCTACGACGATGAACAAGTAGAACAATTCTACGAGGATATCGAATTAGCAATTAAGAAAGTACCGACGCAATACACAGTAGTCATGGGGGATTTCAACGCCAAAGTAGGGACAAAACAAAGTGCAGAGCAGGCGATTGGCAACTACGGCGTCGGCCGTAGGAATAACCGTGGGAAAATGCTAGTACAATTTGCCGAAAGGAACCAGCTTCGAATAATGAATACGTTCTTCAAAAACACAAGAATAGGAAGTGGACGTGGAAACGCCCTAACGGGGAAACAAAGAATGAAATTGACTTTATTATGTGCGAACAACCAGGTATAATTCCAGACACAGAAGCAGTGTACCAATTACCTGAGTTGATTTATCCAGCCAGCTTTATGTTGGTGGACAGAAAGTAGCGTTTTTTAGTAACTTTTGCAGCTCATACAAGTCAAAATAATAAGAACATCATTATCTCTTTTGGAGCAGCTTCCTCTCTGGAGGAATCGAGCTATCCCTGTGTCGGCTGGTCCAAAGTACACATTCATACAGCGTGGAGTCAAGATCACAGCCTGCATTGGAGCGCCCACTGCAGGCTGAGGCACGCTAGCTGCTGCGTGTTCGTAAAAAAGTATGTCGCATAAACATTCCACAGAGACATTACTGCCGAGGTCGCAAAAATAGGCCGCCGAAACTGTCGAACCGCTCGCTAAGCGAAATAGAAATAAAAGAAAGGACAGGATATGGTTTCTTATGAACGATCATCAAAAGAGGAGCGCCCTGTCACATTGCTGCGGTGGTAAGTTACTAATGTGCGTCTGTAAATTACACGTGCACACACACACACACACACACACACACACACACACACACATATATATATATATATATGTATGTATGTATGTATGTATGTATGTATGTATGTATGTATGTATGTATGTATACGTGTCATTCCACGCCAACTGTCTGTCCCTGCTGTGGCGCTCAATGAACGTGCACTTCTTTCGCAAAATTCCAAAACATTCCACCCAATTCAGCCCTGCTTCTGCAGCACTTCCCGAAATAGTTCGGGCAGGACAAATATTTTAAGCACGTGAGGGTCATTTGAATTTCGCAAAACGGCGGAAAACAAGGTGCGAGAAAAAATTCCTCGAAGTCTACTAATGAGCCCATCGTTTTAAAATATGTGTTTTTGTATTTCCAGCGCACTAATCTTCAATTATAAAAATGTCTCAAAAATTATGTTTACGTTCTTCACTGCTCAAGACAGAGGTAAGAATGCTGAAATTGCGGCGTTCTGTGAATTTTTCCTGAAAAACGGTTTTGCAAGGAAGGTTGAAAATATTTTTATACAGCTTTCCACAAAAGGTGCAATAGTCTAATATTTAATTTTCCCCTGTGTGCTGGGCACAGGGTGACATAAATGTATCAACTTGACAAAAACGCTGCTTTCTCCTATATATAGGCGTCAATCGCACCCTAAGGGGATCCAAGAAAAAATAAGCAGAAAATGGCATGTAGTTGAGAAACGTAAGCGCTTTCGAAAGAATAAGTTTCGTCGAGTTAAAGAGTCCCCGAAACGTTTTTTTGACATTGCGTCACTGATTAGGCAACACAACTGTGAAATCATTCACACCAAAAATAAGGCGAAGCACCATGCGGTAAGGCAGCAATGGGATTATTAGGGGCGAAGCTCCTCAGGGTGTGGGTCTGTCCCTCCTCTGTATGTATGTATGTAGCCACCTATAGTTTAGTTTATGAATGGCTCAGTAGATGGTGTTGTGTGTCCAGGCTGCTACCTGGACAAACGCATCATCATCATCATCATCAGCTACCTCTTTCCTGAAACCGTGCACTACGCCACGAAGCGCACATGGAAACATGCACCACGAGGACACTAAATACCCAACATTAACGAAAGACTGCCCGTTTCTAACGATGATGATGATGATGCGTTTGTGCTAGCGCGTTACGGCGCGTGTAAGAAGCTGGTGTAAGACGCTGTGGCCTCTCCGCCTTATACTCTTTCAGCAGTCATGTGATGGCGTCCGCAAACGCGGTGCGCGTTCCGGCCTGTGTAAGGGGCTGCGTAAGACGCTGTGGCCTCTCCCACTTACTGGAGTGTACTGCACGTTTCTAACGCGTTTGTGCTAGCGTCCCTTTAAAGGCGAGATCCCAGCGTTCGAATACAGTGTTTCTCACGTCTTTACATGATGATCGACTGGGCGAATTATACGGATGATTCACGGTTTACCGATGATTCACTCCGGAGCTTCGCCCACTCATCATCATTCACCCCGTGGATATGCTGTGGTATTTTTCTGTCGCCTTCCTCCTTACCACTGCTGTTCCTCCTCAACAGGATCTGCTGCGGAGTGCGTGCTAGCGACGACAGCGCCTCCCGCGTCAGCCGCTTTGCCGAGAATTCCGTAGCGACATAGCGCCCCGATATCCTCACTGAGGTCGCCCGCCTCGGCAGTGGTAGCCTCTGTAATAGAGCGCCGGCGACTCGTGTGTACGCCGCCAGATGCCCCGACGATACCGTTGGCTGAAACGAAGGAGTACGTTGTAGAAGCACGTTGTTCGCAGCTAGGTTTTGAAAGTGTGACTGGTTCGGGGCCAATCAGCGACCTCCCATTCGTAGTTCGATTGGCGGGGCGTTTGAAAACGCATTTTGGCGAGCCGCGGCGACCTTTTGCAAGACGCGTGTTCAAAACCTTATTATAATTTACACACTTTACGCCCAGCGCTGAAATCTATCCTGTAATGGTCCTAATGACCCGCTCTACCGGATCACTCTGTTTGCACAAAATCGTCAAAACCGTTTCAGGGTCCCTTTATTATTTGTGTTCTTTGAGAAAATGATTTTTCGAGTTGAGTCCCCCCACTGATTTTTTATTGCTCCGTGGTTCGCCTTCTCCTGATGACACAATGGCGGTAAATACATACCAGCTTACACTGCAGCGGAAAGCAATAGGTAGCACGACCGCTAATTGTGGTTTTTCTCTTTTCGTTCCTACTTCAACTTCCGTTTCCTGTATAAAAAGCGAAAGCACAGGGACACCTTTAACCATACACTTGGCTTAGAAGCGACCGTGTCGCCGTAATAAACAGCGGTAGTTTTCGCGTGCTGCTGCGACAATGAAAAATAATAAACAGAAAAGCGTATGTACGTCAGAAGCATAAGAACTCTCAAAGCAGTAACATTCATCAAGGCTATTCGCGTTTTCATTGATATAAAGATTCTCGAACATTTTTTTGCTGCTCGCGACACTTTCAGCATATTCACCTCTGTCTTAAGCAGTGAAGAACATAAACACAATTTGTGAAACATTTTTTATAATTGAAGATTAGTGCTCTGAAAATGCAAAAATACATATTTGAAAACGACGGGCACATTAGCAGCTTTCAAGAATTTTTTTTTCGGATCTCGTTTTCTGTCTTTTTGAGAAATTCAAACGACCCCCTTGGCATAAATAAGCCTTCCTGCTCAATACGTTTCGGGAAGTGCAGTGGAAGAAAGGCTGACTTCCGTGTAATATTTTGCAATGTTTCGAAAAACGTTCATGTTTGTCGAGCGCCACAGCTGGGACAGCTGGCATGGAATGAAATATATATATATATATATATATATATATATATATATATATATATATATATATATATATATATATAATCTTACGTGAAAGTAAACGGAACGTCAATGCGAACAAGAATTGGCCTTAAATGTACCAATATCTCTACGGCAGTACTTGAAGCAGAATTTCTAATTTCTCGAAACTTAAGGCCACCGTACTATAAGCGTTACCTAGTTGACATCTTTTTAATTTGGCCTCACGGGGAAACCGATCTGTTAAAATACACCATCGACTTTACTTCTGCTCATCCGAGTATTCATTTTTCTCGTCACTACTCGAGACATGGCATAAAATTCTTGTATGTGACCGTGTCACTTTCCGAAAACAAATTGATTAGCAACCTTTACAGGAAACCAACGGATACTAATCAATACTTACATTTTCACTACAGTCATGTGAGGCACTCTAAGACGAACATCCCGCACAGTCCGGCACATCAATTTAAGCGCATATGTTGAAAAAATTCGATAATAACTGTGCACAAATGAAAAAGGTCCTCCTCAAACAGACATACCCGGAAAAATATTTGACGATTCAATAACAGGCGCCGACGTGCATGATCGCGCCGAAATTCTCCAAAATCAGTGATCGAGTAGGCAACATCAGAATAACTCAATACTAACTCACTCTGCATCGCTTCCAAATGTATCGGCTAATAAGAAACATAAGAGTATCACTAAAAGGGATCGCCTCAAAAGCGTATTCGTGGAACCGCCTCGTGTTGTGTATAGATGAAACGCAAAGTTACGCGACGTCTTGACCAAGTCCACTTTAAACCCTCGTCGTGGCACTGGATGTAGGCCGTGTAATAAGCCGCGTTGCCAGGTCTGCCCTGATATTAGAACTACGCGAAAAGCAACGAGCACCGCGTTCAAATTTTTTTGGACAAATTAATGGAGACCGCTTCTGACACTGCTAATGTCTTTTACCTGCTTGAGTGCACTCAATGTAATCAACAATATATTAGTAAGACGGACGGAAACGCCTTTCTGAATAAAGTTTAATAATCACAAGTCAAACACAAAAATATCATTTAACGTGCCCCTGTCTAAGCATATGCGCCTTCGCGGCCATTCATTTAGGGAATTGAAGGCCACAATAATGGAATCAGGCTTTCGGACGCGCACGCCAACGATGTCCTAGATTCGTACCTCGTCTACAAGTTCGAAGCCGCTACCTGGCGCATTAAAGAAAAAATGGGTAATCTCACATCTTTCCCGAGTGACTCGGGCATTGCCATTTTAACGACGCCCTTTCAAATAACAACAAAGCGTTCTCCATCAAATCTAGGTTTTCTTGCTGAACTTTTGAGTTTTCATTGTAATCGCTTTTATTTCCGCTTTTCTTCCTTTCTTTTCTGGTTTATTGTTTATATTTTTGTTGCAGTATAGTCAATTCGATTCTAGCCACCAGTGTGTCATAAATAAAGCTTTTTTTCCCTTATCCTCTCTGCCCTGGTGATTATCATTCTTGCAAAGCGGGGCGGCACTGACCTCGAAGCCGACATTGCAATTAGAATACCAGCAAGAGGTGATCGTCGCAAAATGGGAGGTTCGTCGCGTCACTCAGCCGAGGCCGCCAATCCTGCTCGCCTCCTTCGTCCTCATCGCAAGGCCAAACGGTGAGCCACTCGCATCTACACCGCAGCAGCCACCCACATCCCCATCGCTCGGCCATCCAACCACATCGCCGTGCTCCCGTGTGAGCGTGTTCCCATCACGCTCCTGAGCCGGCACAACAGCACCCAGACTACGATAGAAGCACCAGCAGTCCCAGAGATCAACGCTGCGACAATTCAACCTTCGGACGGCGCCATCATCGTCATCATGAGAAGTCGTGGTATGTTTCCAGCTGAAGCATGCCCGGGTGCAACGACTTTCCAAGCGAATGACATTAGGGTACATCTCTTACAGGCTCCGACATTAACTGGGACGTGACAACTGGACAGATAACACGAGTATCCCCTTGAATCACGGTAGCGGAAACCAGTTTTGGATGGACCATTCAAGGAACTCCCCACCCTTTATCCCAAGGTTACGACGCACGAACCCCATCTTTTTTCAACACTGTGGGTGAGGCGACTACAAACGATGTTGACCTAGACACTGGAATCTCCACTTGTGGCGCAATGATACTCTTGGGCTACAGGACCGTCCTGAAGGCAGCCAAGATGACATCCTCGCCTGTGGACTGTTCGAACGAGACGTTTCGAAGAAAGAACAAAGTTATCAGGTTCCCCTCTTTATACGTGACCTCGGCTGATGGTCTATCATCAGGGGCCCTGGGTCGTCCCAAGGTGCACATTGTACTGTAAAACTATAACCAACTGGCTCACTGGCTCATCTCGTCCGCGCAACAGCCGCTTGCGACGACACCTTGCACGTTTTAAACTTCAATAGGGATGCCTATTTTACTGTTCTGCGGTACCGGTGGGTCCCCGTCTTCCCTCGATTGCTCCAACTACAGGTTCTACAAACATATTGATGTCGTTTTAAACACAATATCGTTTTTCGTCCTTTTTTCCTTATCAAGCGCATGAGACGGCTACATGCTAAAGAGACCAATTGGAGGCGAGGTTCTACGCGTGGACTTGTCTTTGTGTGTGGCTCCTCCACGAGTTACACTGTTTATTTAATATTAATTTGTCCCTTATTTCGACATCCAAAAGCACCTTTGGCATTCGATGCGGCCGGGAATTATTACAGAATTGTTAAGTACACAATTTACGCATTCAGTAAAACGAACATTCTTCTTTTCACCACTACAGCACCATAATAAACATAAATACATAATTCATTATTCACTTATTTTTTTACAGCACACTATGAAAGAAAACGAATAAAAATATTAGGATTATGAAGACAAATATATGTACATGTCTCCTGAAAATGATACACTATATTGAAATATCTATCTATCTATCTATCTATCTATCTATCTATCTATCTATTTATGTGCCACAGGTGTTTCGTTTTTATACCATCGAAGCAAGTAAAATCGACACATAATAAATGAGAGCGCACTTAAGAACAGCGAAGGCATCCGGAGCGTCCTAATCTGGGAATGTACATAGAATAAGAATCAGGATCAGAAAGGGTTTTATTTGTTGCATATTTGATATTTGATATTCTTTGGCGAGAAAATATCGCGTTACATTGCGTTGCGTCATTTTGGCGGGAACATATCACATGCGTGAGTTTGGGGGAACACGTCACGTGAAACTGTGTTACGTTATTTCGGCAAGAACATGTCACCTGACATTGCCTTACGTGGTGTTGGCCGAAACATATCGCGTGACACTGGGTTACGCCATTTTGGAAGAACTTGCCACGTGACACTGCGTTACGTGATTTTGCGGGGAAGATATCATGTGACATTGCCTTGTATGGTTCTGGGTGTTCACGTGATATTCAGCCACCATTATCACGTAACGCAACGTCACCATACATGTTCCGTCCAAAATAGCACATGACTATTAAGCAGCGTGTTGCGGTAAACTATCGACCAGTTTGGTTTGGCCGTGAGCGACCTAGCGGAACGTGCGTACTTTTTACAAATGGATGGTAATGCGCATCTGGTCAGTCATGTACATACGGACGTAGTCAAGCGCTAATCGAACGGCCGGGGAAGCAAAACAGGCAAAATATCTTGCATCTGAAAATGGATGTTGAACTGAAAATCTTCCGGTATCTGTCACATCCATTTTCTTGCAAAGGAACGTGTTCTCGTAAGACCGCTACCCATGCCACTATTGGGAAACCTGTAAGTATTCACACAGCGCAATTAGTATGTTATTTATGCTATCATTGGAATTCAAAGCATTAACACTCAGAATCTATTAAATTTGTAGAGCTATAAAAAGGAATGCTGTTAGTGTGTGCATCGAAAAGGGTTAGGCAGTGCATAAGAAAAACAAAAACAATATTTCAAACCGCGCATGCTGTTCATCTGAAATTTCTTTCATCTGACATTTTCGGTCTTCTGAAGCAAAACCGTTCGAACACCTGCTCGTCACGAGCAGCTTTGAGCTCGATTTCTTAGTTCGAAGTTATTGTAAGAAAAGACGATTTATATGACCCAACAGTAGCTTTATAGGGCGGTCGAACTTTCGCAGGGTGACATATTGCTAACGCAAACAGCAGAAAAAATTTTTTGGCCTCTAGATATTTTTGCACCGGTGATGACGATACTACGGAGAATGTGTCAAGACGAACGCTTGCGCAAACGCACGCGCTCAAGCTTTGTCAAGGGCCTCGTCTCTAAACATTCAAAAAGAAGCATCGTACCACCGAACTGTATCGGATGGCTTTTGTATTGCGCGACTTGCACATATAATGAATCATAGGCTGAATAAGTGAAAGATGTGATTTATGCTGCGCTTTGGCTACTTATGTGAGAGCTGGCCTTCGGAGGGGAGCTGCGATGATATCGCCGACGTCCGCTGCTATAGAAGAGCAAAATGAAGTGGCAAGTTTGTGTTTCTCTTATTTACTTGGCGTTGATTGGCCCATGTAAGTCATCCGAATATTACATGGTAGTTATGAATAGTTGTCCCAAGTTATAAAATTGTGTCAGAACTGCGCCAAGAATGCCGCAGCAAATTCGTTTCCTTGTACAATGCTTGCGAGTTGGTCATGAATTTTACTGTGTCAGCTCCACCCCTAGAACCTCGAAAGTTGCATGCAAAATATCGGAAGTTGGAAGCATTAGTATTTTGTCTGTTCAGTAAAGATATTGTTACACGCATGTTGTATTTAGCCGATCGGACGATGTGCGCGGACGCTATGGACCAAGCGAAGAGAAGGAAGAAGACTCTCGGCTCGAGTGGTGGGCTTGGCCGGTCAGCGTTGTGGCTGCTTTTGTAATATACCGTGTAAATAGTGTTCAGCGTCCCTGCCTCGTCAACCCCGTAACAATATTTATTAGGCTTAATGAATTAATCTTGCCTAAACAGAGTAATGAGGCGCCTTGGAAGCAGCGAAACTTGAATCAGGGAGAATGTCATTATTCGGTATTTTATAGGTTCAGCTAGCTCTTGGTTGTGCGGGAGCAACGCTAGGGCACATTTTAATTATAGAACCCTGAATGAAAAAGCACAGTATTACGACGCCTATGCCGCGCAGCGCGTTTAAGGCAAATTTTTTCATCACAACATGACAATAATGACGCTTTATGCAGTTAGGTTTTAATAGCGAAGTTTCGCCGTGCTCATGATGAAATACTGAGACGTGTGTAGTCTATTTGCAGTGGTTTCTAACGTGCACCTTGAAACCAATATGCCATGTATTCGTGACGTGTTTTATTAGACATTTTGGAACTTTATACGCATTTTACCGGGGAACCTGCTACGTGTTGTCTCTGGTTGTACTGCAGTGTAAACGTGAACGCAAATAAGGGCACCAATATATGTGTACATAACGGTAAACCTACGAATCCTTGTTTCTTAAGTGCCAAGCTAGGAAATTTAAATGCTTTCGAAGCTTGGGACGTCGAAAATAAGCAAATTGATAGTAAGATGTGCTAGGAGGGAAGCGGACGCAATAAGACAGTAAGAAATCGAGTACTTTCCATGTATTGGTAGTCGAGGTGACAGCAACCACATACGTAAAAAAATTTCGACGTTTCAAGGCCAGCTTGGTCCCTTCACGGATGACGGGTTGCCGCTAGGGAGCACGGTCTATATACGAGCACTTCGTTTGTTTGGCGGCAGGAACACCTGGCGAAATCCTTTGAAATAGCCACTCGGCAGTGCATCGGAGACCGGTTTATGTTTGCATGTGTCGCCTGGAAATGCCAGGATTCAAAAAATAGCCACTTGCGGGGGTCGGTCTCCACGTCAGTGACCTTGATATTGTCAAAGGGGCGCGGTGGTCATGAACCTCTCTGTGTTTTGCGAGAGCGTTTTCTGCCTATCGAAATTTCGCGCGTCACTTTTGTACTGCCGCAGTCCTCTGGGGAAGTTCTTTGTTTCCCCTATGTAGGTGACACTGCACTCTTGACATGGGACAGGTTAAACCACCCCTTGTGCTTTCTCTTTCGGCGGTGTATATTTCGGTCGTGTAAAGAAGCGGCCAAGCGCGTTGGACGGTTCCACCGTATAACTGCGTCAGCACAAAAGTAACGTGCGAAATTGTGAAAGCCAGAGAACGCTCTTGCGGGACCCAGCGAGCAGCATGACCACCTCATCTTTGTTGGCAAGTTAAGTGTGAGTGACCTGGAGACCAATCCCCGGAAGCGGCTTTTAATTGAATCATGGTACACATAGGCGGAACCTCGAAGCATAAACCCATCTGCTGGTGCACTGCCCAGTGCCTATTTCAACGGACTTCGCCAGGCGTTCCAGCCGCAAACAAAATGATCGTTCCTACATCAACCCTGGTCTCCAGCGCCTACCCGTCATCCCTGAGGAAGGGGCCAAGCTGGCCTCGAAACGTCGGAATGTTGTCAGCTTTGTGATTAGTGTCACCTGATCTCAACTATAATTATCCTGCCCAGCTAGACACATTTCTGCAGTGTCTGTCAAATGCTCAAGTTTAAATCTTTCCATTTATTGTTTATGAGGTCTGCAGTAACGCCACTGAAACCGTGCAACTACTGCCAGTATAACTTTTAGACTGTTGTGAATGCGTGTTTGCTGCTACCTAGAGTTATATGTACCTTGGAAGTATTGGCTCCACGTCGCAACAGCGCGCCCTTTCCCTTCGCCGCTGCCATTTTTTCCGAAAGCACCGCAATACGGCTTCTAAGCTATAAAGAAGACACTCCGCAGCCTACTTACAAGGCCGAAAGAAACTTTTCTATGAACTACACGTCGCATGAATTCGCTGTTCACGACCTGCACATAATAAAACCGCAGCAGTAGGACAGGTGTGTCTTATAGTTGGACACAAAAAAGAAAATGCTCGTAAAGGAACCGATAGACGGGCCATTGTAGAACTTTTCTGGAATATCGTCAAAAGCGCCGATTTGTAACTGATGTTTAGTTGCAGTGCAGTGAATAATAAAAAACATCCTGAGGCGCCCTCCCCATTCCTTAACAGCTGTCGACATTTTTCAATGTTAGAAGCACCATCGTTTGTGATTGTCGCTTCACGCTTGGTTAGCGCTTCTTGTTACTTATGGCCATGCCCACGCAAGTGGAGACACTAACAAGAAACTGGGAGTCTGCTGCGCTAAATGAGAAATTTGGCAGCCAAGAAACAATTTTCCTCAAGCCCAAAGAAACAAAATTATTACTAAAGAAGCATCTTAGTGAAAACTTTATGGAAGTGTTGGAAAAAAAGTCCTAGATTAAGGAATATTTCCCTATTGCCCTCCATTCTTCTTTTTATTTTGTTAAAGTAGTGCTTCTCGTCCATAACCGGGGCGATTGCGTCATTCACGACCGCTCAAGAATGAGGGTCATCGCGAGTTATTAGGGCATGGCTTTAGCATAAGAATAGCCACGCGTTGTCTAACATAGGATGGACAGTAACTTTGGGGCGAGCGTTCCTGTTCTGTGGCTCTAATATGCATCTTGCTTCGCCACGATGGTCTAGTGGCCATGGTACTCGGTTCCTGATCCGAGGGTCGCGGGGTGGAATCTCGGCCGCAGCGTCAGCATTACGATGAAGGCGAAATCTTGAGGCTCGTGTAATGCGCGATGCCAGTGCACATTGTAGATCCCGAGGTGGTCAAAACTTCCTGAGCACTCCACTACGTCGTCTCTCATAATCAAATTGTGGCTTTGGGACGTACAACGCCAGAAATCAGTAAAAAATGTAATATAGATGTTTTCGCCTGCCCCATATGCAATATTGTAGCTCAATGATTCACCACTTTCAAAAATCTGTATTTCGTCTTTGCCACAAGGATGTCTTTCCACCAAATACTCTCGGCTTTATATTTGTTTTCTGCTCAAAGCACGTGCAGGTCTGCCCATCCTGTCCTAGATACACGAGCACCAGAAAAGTTCCTCAAAAATCTCGTGTGGAGTCAGCGGCCTCACAGCCAGTTCGATGATTTACAAATAGAGGGGCAGAGAGAGGCTGCAACTAAATTTCGACCTATGCGCGTGTTGAAGGCCCTTTAAAGATGACGGTTTATCCGTGGGCTACTACAAATTTCGCATTTTTTAGGCACTCAGGAAGTCTGGAGTCCGGCGACGCTAATCCTTCGTCGAGGTAGGAATGCTTTTACTTTTTCTACCTTATTGCAGCAGCTATGGGAAATTACAAAATATAAAATCTTTTTGGGGCACAATATCTTGTTACAAGTGTGATGGACAGCCTTGTGCGGAATGTGTATTGAGTATGTGCCCATTTTTGCAGGGACACGCAGTGATAGAGGAAACAGGAAGACGACGTGGGCCTAGCACCTTGCGAGGGCGGACATTGCCGAGAGTGGTCAAACTCTCCAAGGCAGACGTTGTTGTTTTTCTTGGTCCTTGGATACCTTCGCGCAATCCACCCTAGGGGATCGGCAATGAACGTCGTCTTCCTCTATACTCTGGTCTCCGCATGTCCCACTACAACAAAGGGCACATACTTAATCCGCACATTTTCTATCAAACTTGTAGCACATCCTTCCCCATAGAGAAGCCCAATATGCAAGTCAGACAATATCTCAAGAAGTGAACGGACTCAAACTGGTACCATCAGTATGTTCAGTTTTTTGAGGACTACGGCCCATTTGAATGGAGGCGTGCTACCCGATAAATCAATTTCGCTTATACCGTCTAGAATGATGGTGTCAGATATACCGTCTAGAACAGATGGTCTCAGATATACAGGCATCGGCATGGCAAAAAACGGTAACGTCGTATCCAGGCTATATTGTGGCGGACCGAGCATACAGAAGAAAGAAGGGGCTGTAGCCTGTGGTGCCGCGCAGGGCGGTGTTAAATGCATAAGTGACGAAAAGAAAAACGTTGTTCCAATCTTTGTGATACGATATACGTACATGGATGGCTTGTTCGTGAGAGTTTTGCTCGTACGTTTTATAAGGCCATTTGTTCGAGGGTGATAGGCCGCAGAGTGTCGAAAACTTCACGAGCATAGGTAAAGCATCCATTCGACGACATCTTGCGTAAACTGTCGCCCGCGAAAGCTAATAACGAATTTAGGTGGCCTGTGTCGGAGGATGAGAAAGGCAGTTAGGAAGCGAACACGTCGGCTGCAGTAGGCAAGGGCACTGCAGCTGTCTCACAGTAGCACGTCGAATGGTGGGTACACACCCATCCAGCTATTTCCCTTAGAGGACCGTGGAAACGGGCCGAGGAGGCAGATGACGATTTGCTCGAACGGAGTCCTTGGAGGTGTCAAAGGGTGTCGTCTACAAGGACGCACACTTGTGGGGCGCTTGTGACGTTGACATTTTTTGCAGCTAGACACATACTGGTGCATCGTCTGACGAATTTTAGGTCAGTAAAATCTCTATTGAAGGCGGCCAAGCGTTCGCGCTGCTCCTAAGTGTCCGGATGTTGGATCGTCGTGCATTGCCTGCAAGACAGAAGAGCGCGGACATGTCGGTATGACCAGAGGATTTTGCGAGCTTATAGTATAATAATTCTTGTTGGAAAGAAGGCCATCACGTATGCAGAATCTGTTGGCTCGTGATTTCGTTTTGGGAGCTGGCAATGGTTGCAAGGTATTGTGCTTTTGCTGCTCAGTGCGCAATGCATCCAGATGAAGAAATGCAGGCTCCAAAGAGGTGACCTAATGGATAAAATTTTTCTGGATAACAGTTCGTCGTTGGAAGGGGCAGCCGCGAAAGGCAGCCTGCGTCGGCATGTCGTACTCCTGGAGTGGGAGTGTCCAATGTGAAAGCCGACCAGATGGATCACAGAGATTGATAAGCCAGCATATAGAATAATGGTCAGCGACTAAGGCGAAGGGGTGCCAGTACAAACACGCCGAAATCGCTGTACTGCGAAAATCACAGCGAGACATTAATGCTCTGTCACAGTGCAGTTGCACTCGGACTTGCTGAGGGACCGACTCGCGTAAGCTATAACGTGTTTTTTGGTGTCAAATCACTGGACAACCACAGCACCTGGACAAACACTGCTTGCATCCGTGTGGAGCTCTGTAGGAACCAAAGGGTCGAAGTGTAGCAGAACTGAATGGGTTGTCAAGTGCTGCTTCCATTCACGAAAAGCCGACGCATGTTGCGGGGCTCAGTCGAACAGAACGCCTTTCTGAGTCAAGCACGTCAGGGGATGCGCAATATCAGCAAATCCGGGAACAAACCGACAAAACTGGGATGAGAGGCCTAAGCAGCGCTGTAGCTCTTTTACTGAGCGAGGTTGCTTGAAGGCTTCTACAGTAGCCGCTTTTGCTGGGTCAGCCCTTATTGCTCCCTTGTCGGGTTATTGCCACAGACTTGGCCTTCGCCCAATATCTGACCAGGACCCTCTCCATCCGGTACCAGAACTCTTGCATCAAAAGCTATGGGTGGAACCTCTACCTCGCAATATGAACCCCGAACTATATCCTGGCGGCAGACAAGCACGCGCCGTGGCCCTTCACACGTGACACTCAGATCGTCGAGGCGTTTTTTACATGGACCTCTCGGGTCCCTCTTTCTCGGGTCAACTCGCGGCGGCCTTGATTACAGAGGGCAAACACGTCGACGACCTTTCCTTTCGAGCAGACACGGTAACGCACGCTGAAGAGGTTTCCATAGCTTTGGCCACCTCTCATCCCACCTCACGCGCCATCCTGACGGATTTGCGCACAGCCTGTTCTCAGTACCTTCAGGGTACCATTGCCGCGCTGGCGGCTCGCCTGCTTCAGGCAGCTTCTTAGCGCTTTAGCCCTCATTGCATTCGTGTAGTCTGGACCCCAGGACACTCGGGCCTGCCCGGCAATGAGGCGGCGAATGGCGCTGCCCGCGTTTCTACCGGACCATTGCCCCTCCATGTCCCGAAACGGAATCTGGCAACACCAACCTGACGCGCTTTCGTGAAATTCCGGCTTATTACCAGGCTTCGCTCTACCTCTGCCCGGCCCCGCACACGGTCTGGAGAAAGCAGACGAACGACTGCTATGCCGCCTGCAGATTAACACCTTTGTCAGTCCGGCGGTCACCAGGCACATTTTGCCGGAAATCAATGGAACCTGCCCGACCTGTGAGGTCCTCGCCGACACATATCACGTCGTAGTATCGTGCCCAGCTAATCCCGTCCCTTTCTCGCCCCTTTCCCTGTCGCAACTAGAGAGGCTTGGGAGGAGCACCTGCTCGGCTGCTCTACCTTGGCTGCGCAACGCTCCTTGGTGGCGCGCGTTGGGCAGCTGCCAGCTCTACTGGGGTCCCGGAGCATGGTCTGGCCACTTTAGCACGCCGAAACATCACGCCGGCACTCTCTAGTATTTTTTCTGAAATAAAAAAAAACTGTTTTTTACTACCACCACAACATAATCAAGTGCCAAGAAATAGAGCAGCATCAAGGAACTTCAGGTCAACAAGGTGAAGTATACCACGGCAGCACACATGAAACCACCGGAAAATACCCCCAAGGGCCTAATATGCGCAATCCCAAAATACGACAAACAAGAGGTCATAAAAGGGCAACAAGAGAACATAGAAATCTAGAAACCCAAATATCCTCCATTCCAGGAGAACGGGACAAACAGATGCGGTGGTTGTTGTTTTCGAAGGGACATGAGTGCCGTATAATTTTTATTACCACGTTGCAGAGTACAGATGTCCCTTATACAAGAAGCATTACGAAACATGCACCACATGCGGAAGAGTTGGGTACAGGGCTGATGTCTGCCTTCCGCCTTAAAACAACGGATGCCGGGGTTGCGGGACATTGAACCCTACCGAAGAGCACACAGGTGAACAAAGATCTGTTCTTTGTGGTAAGGCACTCTTAGTAGGAGACAAGAACTGCAAGGGATGCTTCAAAATGCCCTACGTATTGAAGAAAAGTCGATAGGAAAAGCCTACCGCACAACAGCAGGAAGAAGAGGTAATGAAAAATGGCAGGATACTACGACAACGATTCTGTGCGGAAACAACACAAGGCAGAAGGCACAAGCTAGTGGAAGGAAACGGCCTTTGAAGGAAGCAGTTACCCCAGTACTTGGAGGTCCTTTCCCAGATTAGAGGAGTCACAATGGAAAGAAGCTTCACATGCGGCCAGATCCAGATACAGGTCTAGATGCAGGTCCAATGCCGGCTAAAACCAAATAGAATGATCCATACCAAGAGCCGCTCGGCTTCTAGACCCAGGACACCAAACGGCGGAGACACTCACGTGGAACCTGGCCGTGAGCTGTGTAACCGAGCAAAGAGGTGAGCTGGACAAGGGCGGTTCCTGGGACGGCTCTGACGACCTGGAGTGCACTAGGAGTAGCTGGAGAGGGATCCGCCCTCGGGTTAGAGTTAATCCGAATTAAAAAAAATGCTTGAGTAAGTGACAAAAGAAAACACAAAACAACACGAAGGAACTAAGGAGTTAAAAGAAGAGAATGATAGGCTGAGGAAATACCAGCAAAGGGTTTCGGAGCACAATACGCCAATGCCTAGTGCAATTCTAATGCCTGTGCTAATCAGGTATCGTAGAAGAACTTCTTGGTGGGCGAGTTGGCGCATGACTTTTTTCCAAGTTGTTGCGCGTAGAATGGACAATCACAGGAAGAGCAAGGCAGACAGAAAGAGCGCAAACTATCAACTATCAAGGCAGACAGAAGAGCGCAAACTGAGTTCATAGTTGGCGCTCTTTCTATCTGCCTTGTTCTTCCTGTGATTGTCCATTCTACGCGCAACAACTTGGAAAAAAACTGTGCTAATCATCGTGTGCACAGGCCACAGAAAGCAAAGCCACGGATAACGTCAATTAGGACGCACTAGAAACGTTAGGCGTACGAGTCGCGAAGATGTTCGAGGAATTAACCAAGCTGATGGACCAGCAATTTGCTTATATGCAAAGGCAGCTCGGCTATATCCGACAGAGAACTGACGGTACAAAATCGAGGTTGACAATGCTAGAAAACATGCAAAAGGTCACATAACTACTGGAGCTGGTCTAGTAAAAACTAGCACTCAACCATATCACAGGCCAGCGACGGCTGAAATAAGCAAGTTTGCCCATGAGACTTCCGGAGATGGCAAACGTGGCCAAACGTAATCAATGCAATATTCGGCAGTGTAATTATAGGGTATACCAGCGCAAGAGACGGAAGCTACGACAATTTCTAAGTGCAAAAGAGCAGGCGCCTGATTTGATTGCCCTACAGGAAACTGGAGGTATTACCAAATTTGGAGGCCACGCACTACAGGCCACCACTGAGATTAACGCCAAAATATATGTGACGACACTAGTGCGAAGGAGCATCACAATAAGACATACTGAAAGGGTATTAAAATAATAATAATACTAAAATTCAAGAATGGGACAAAGTTATAGAAATTCCGCATTACGAGGCGGAGGAAAATATTGATACTATAGATGAATGGCTGTATGAACTAAAAGATCATTTTCACAGGAAAAACTAGAACATACCCGCTGAAGAAGGTATTGAGAAATTTGACAGTAAGCTCCTCCACGGCCGCTCAATAGTATTGAGCGGCCGGACAAAGCAATAGAGGATTACTATGCAGGAACAGCTGGAATTAAACATGCGATGTGATGAAAATTATATACATAGAGTTTCAGAACGTGGAACCTCCTGGATGGCTGTTACACTATCAAAAGTGAGACTACGCAAAGGGAGAATCTAGAGAGTCTCATACGTAACGGAACGGAGGAATTATTAATGCCGAAAATACAGAAAAAGTGCATAGGTGACACTCACACAGTGAAACTCGGAGAATGGAGGAAGGAAAATGAAATCTTTGACAGAAAACAGAGGAAGCAGATGTAAGGGCTGATTTAATGAACCTTAACACCAAGTCTCCACCAGGACAGATCAAATTACAAATAAAACTCAGAAACTAACATTACAAATCTGTCACAGCGCTCACACATTTTTTGAACAAATCCTGGGAGAACACCAAATTGCCGTAAACTTGGAAGGAGGCCAGGATCATAATAATACCAAAACCTGCTAAGAAGCTGAGACTTAAACATTTTAGGCCAATATCGCTTATGTCCTATATAGGCAAAGTTTTTGAACGTGTGGTCCTCACGCGGCTAACCAGTTATATGGAACATGTGTCCTTTCGCACACATTACTCGGATTCAGGAAAAGCTCTCTACACAGGACATTATGTTGCAAATACAACACGGAATTATAGAAGCACATTTGATAACCCAGGAAGCCAACGCTATTATAGGTCTGATTTGAAAGAAAGGATTTGATAATACTAAGCACACAGCAATCTTAAATAAACTACAGGGTCTTGGCGTTGGGAGAAAAACATTTGATTGTGTCAAAGAGTTCCTCGCTGATGCAACCGCAATTATAGTATTAAAAAGGGCACAAATTGGCCTGAAATAAAACTAAGAAGGAGAGGCATACCACAGGGCTCAATCCTGTCCCCTTTCCTCTTTAACGTTGCGATGATAGGACTCCCCGCCTCCATACATATGACACTCTGGATGGGCGGAGGTAGCGATGGGCACATTAAAGACCATACAAACAGAAGTAGACGCCAAAGTTGCATACGTCGCGGACACGGGCCTCGAATGCGACCCGGAAAAGTCACAGCATGTGTTTCACAAGCCAACTTGCAGAGATAGACGTGGCAGCAGGAAAGTGCCCAATATACAAATTTATGTCGGTGACAAAGAGATACCAACAGTTGAAAATATCATAATTCTCCGGTTAAGAATCTCTTCAAACGGTCACAATGCAGAGAGAATCAGAATACTGGGGAACAACACGGAGCAGATGAAGTGCTTAATAAAACGAATCTCAAGAAAGCACCGTGGCCTGAGAGAGAGGAAATATGATACGGTTAGTAGAGGCCTTCATCATTTGTCGCGTCACGTATTCCATTCCTTGCCTTAAGCTCCAGTGTGCCTAGAGAGAAAAGATCAACAGAATCATTCGAAGGGTTACAAAACGAGCTGTAGGGATACCAGTAACCACTCCAAATGAGAACCTCATATCAAAAGTCGCTGCGAATTTGCTGAAAAAAATTTCAAGGACCGAGAAAGCGCGCAACAGTACTTGGCGCCAGCTCACACCTCTCCATAGAAGCGAACCCGTGCATAAGATGGTTCGAGGGCTTATAGACCGAGCCTATGGAGTGAATTCGTTAATCACCAGAGAAGGCCCGAAACTGGCAAGACTGGAGAAATATCGCGACGTAACGCAACATTGTAGGCTAGAAAGAATGATTTATTCTCCGGCTCACAAGAAGTTTACCAGAAGGCGGGTGACGACGAGGCGCATCCACCTGTTGGGCACATTTCCTAATCCGGTGAGTTTCAGCAAGTATGCACCAGATTCGGTTATTTGTAAAGATTGCAGTGACAAGGCGGATTTCAGCCATAGACGCTGGGCATGCTCAAAGGCCCCCTTGAGGGGCAAATTCACGGGCGGAACGGCTGGGAGTGCGCACTCCTTAGCTTCGACCAGAAAACTCAGTCGCATTATTATAGAGCAAGCCGAAGGCGCCGGCCAGGGCCAACGTGGCCTTCTCCGTAGCCTAGGATCGCCCCCCCCCCTCCACCGCATCCTTACCGCATATACGCAAATAAATGTTTTGTTCTATGTCTCTATCATTTTCAGTGAAGATATACTCATCGACACAGTTCCATTTAGTTTTTTTTTACAAAAGGAACGAGCTATCAAACGCGTGCGGTTTTTGCGGGTATTCTAAAATTTTGCGCGTTATATCGCGAAGTCACCGTCCGTGATCTCGTGAAAAGATATCGAGTAAGAATAAATCGTCAATAGGTATTAACGATTTCGCAAAAGAAATTTGCTGAAAGTAATTCCCGGTGGCAACTAAAGCCCTAACATTGGGTGTGGATTGAAACTTTCAACGTATTGCGAGTGGAAAATGGAAGCTCGCTATATTTCTGTCTGCAGCGGAAAGGGCATATATGCTAACGTGCAGAAAGTCGTTTACATCAGTATAAAAAAAGGGAGTGAACAGACTAAACGTATTATCACGTTTAGTTCGCATTAGTACGTTGAAGACAGATAAGCCTTTCTCAGTCCAGGAATTTATGCACACATTCGTCATTCCTGTAACAGGGATACCGGAATTTTATAACTTGTCAGGCTGTCTGCCTTTATATTTTTTGCTAAAATCAGAATTCAGAGTCTAGTTTCTCAGTGAAAATTACAGGGAATAATGTAACACGTCGTGTGCAGAAAATGTAGGAGCTATTGAAAAGGCACCTACTATCGTGTGTGTATATATATATATATATATATATATATATATATATATATATATATATATATATATATATATATATATAGCAGTCATGGTGGGGAATAGGCCGGAGGCGTGAAGGCAGAGATCAGTAGTAGACCCTCGGAATTGGCAACAAAAACGCGGAAAGCGTTTATTCAACGTTTCAGCCGGAGACCGGCCATTTTTGTTGCCAATTCCGAGGGTCTACTACTCATCTCTCTCTCTCTCTCTCTCTCTCTCTCTCTCTCTCTCTCTCTATATATATATATATATATATATATATATATATATATATATATATATATATATATATATATATATAACGAAAGGGAAAGGGTCAAGGACTCGTTCTTTATTTGTTAGAAACAACTTAATGAGCTAACAGACAATGAAGCCTAGGAAGGCATAGGGGAAGTTACTTGTGGTGTTGTAATTGTGGAGGAAGTAGAAAGGAATTAAAGTGGACGAAAAGACAAACGTGCCTTCGGTGGGAACCGAACCCACGACTTGCGGATGTGGCGTCCGATGCTCTACCAACTGAGCTACGAAGGCGGTCGTCCCCCCTTCCACTTTATTGCGTATTTATGGACGTATTATCCTGGGAGTGTTAGGCAGCGCCACTCGTGGCCGGCGTGTGTGGAGCACACTTTTTTGCCAGGAGGCGTCACGTATATATATATATATATATATATATATATATATATATATATATATATATACACATGAAGAGGAATCGACTTTATTGTTTTCATTTCTACCGGGAGTCAAATGTTATGCAATTACACAAGTGGTTACCACAACACCGAGGGTTTGCTACGCAGGAGGTTGCAATGATCTTACCGCTTTCGTCTAAAGGAAATGGCAAATTCTCTTACAGCATGTAATAGTGCCTGGACTCTCACTCAATGCATCTATCCTCAAGGTAAGTTTAAACTTTTGCTCTTTCTCCTGTGCTAACCTCCGTCTTCCTAATAAACCGGCTACATATGGATTTACGAAAGGGAAAATTAGCATCCACCCGTTCTGTAGCACAAGGCTACAAGGAAATCCATACGGATTTCTCAGAAATGAATTTTTCGGCAACTAGGACGTTTTCATTTCTGAGAAATCCGTATGGATTTCCTTGTAGCCTTGTCCTACATAACGGGTGGATGCTGATTTTACCTTTCATAAAACGTCACTCCACCTTGCGGGTTTCCGCAGAACTCATTTGCCATATATGGATTTACATCAGTAACAAATATGCGTGAATAAATTAGGCTAAAATAGGCAGAGGGGTGATAAAACATTCTACGTCCGAATTATGTTACAACTCTTTTAGCGTTCTGGCAGTTTATGGCCACAAGCCTATCAATGTCGTGCGATATTTCACGCTATATTGCGGTTTTTAGTACCAATTTCGATGCTTTTCATTTTCCAATCTTTCGCCTTGTGTAACAACGGGGAAGCGACCCAGTATTCGAGTGTTTTTGCTTAAGGTTCAGCATTGTATCCCCTTCTATAGAACAACAGAGTAATGGCAACAAAGTATGTGCGGTGGCTGTCTGGGCGATCATGTGTGTCTTTCTTCTCTGTGTTTTTTGTGCGCGCTATAAAGCTAAAATATCAATCATCAAGTGCCTGGCATTAATGCATCGTTCTGAAACATTATTGCTCTCCGAGTTACGTGAACGCTGATGCACGTCGATTTCTACATATAACGAATCCTACGTAAACGCCAATAATTAACCTTACAAAGCACTCGAGCTGCATCTCAGTTTATGAAATATATATTCGTGAAATCGCTTGGCCCTGTGATAGCTTCCCTAAGTTACATGGTCTTACATGACACAATAATTCCAGTAAGGAAAGACTGGAAAGGAAAATTTAAAAAAGGAGGAATAATTTCAGGATCTTAAATAGCTGAGAGCAGTGTATTGTCGATACATGGCAACGCACGCCATGCCGTGTTGGTTGGTTTGTTGAACCTTAGCGCAACCGGTTCAAGGCGATCGGTTATGAACCGTGCCCTGTATCTTTGCTTGGAGTCGAATTCCCATTGTTTATCCTCCTCTTCTTGTTTTTCGTGGTGTAGCTGTACGTTCACTCATTTATGTCATTGCCATGCTATCGCGTTATCACTATCATTAGGGACTACCGTTATCATCACTGTTGTGATGGTTGGCCGAGCGCAAGGCTATTCATCAAATAGAGTTAATATACTGACTCTTGAGAACAAGCTCCTCGCGGGGCCCGTACACTGCATTTGGCGAAGGTGTCTTCCGCAATCACCGTCATCTTGCAACCATCTCGTGTTTCCATTTAGTGCGTCGCAGGTAACTGCACAGGTCACTTATTAACAGCTAGATACATGTTTCGCACAATGCTCGGACGAAAGTGGCCCCAAACCCTCTCTTTGAGTATAGTTTTAAAACACAACGCCTTCCCGGCTAAGATAGCTATAAAAGCAGGGATGGCATTTTTTCCAAAACTGAAAATACAGACATTCTGCCTACAGACCCTCAGTTAGACACTCTATGCGAATATGACATTCCCTTCACGCTCGACGAACTAGAGGCGGCGTTGTATGACTCCAACCACAATAGCTCCCCGTACTAGGTGGAGTGCGGTTTTCAGGTCTTTTAAACCTTCAAAATTGTATGAACATGTCCTGTTGAAAGAGATCAAGGAATTTTGGTTTGACGGTGAACTTCCTCCTGTAGGGAAGAAATCTGTGGTGATACCTATTTCCAATCATGGCGGCCATTGCTGTCATTAAACGTCCAAAGTATGTAAGGTGATGGAACGCATGCCTTAACGCAGACTTGAATGATACATGGATGAGCACCACTTCCTGTCCCCTAGGCAAGTGGGATTTCACCGTGGGCTCTGCGCGCAGGATATCTGCAGAAGACTTCGCAAGGGCGTTCTCGCATACCCTATCAGAGTACAGCCCAGGGTAGTTGCTGGAGCTGATATCGAAAGGGATTTCCATTCCGGTGATGGTTGGCGATACTCAAGGTGAATGGCAAGCACAACGTTATCGGAGTTCCGCAAGGCGCTGTTATTTCTCCCGCTCTCTTGAACATCGCAATGGCAGGCCTTTCACCAATGCTGGCATCAATACCTGATCATAAATATGCCGTGTATGCTGACGATGTAACCTTGTGGACCAACTTAGGGTCTCCAGGGGAATGTAGGCGCAGGAAGAACACTCACAGTGACAAGAGCAGACAGGACAAGTACTCAGTTCACCTTGGTGTCGCTAGGTCTCACAGGCTCGAACTTTCTTTCTGATCACTTCCGTCACTCTTTTATTGTAGTCACCTGGATCCTTGACCACGAATCTTCCTTTCTTATCTCGAAGCAGCCGGCACAACTTACTCAGTTGGAAGTAGTTCACCACCTTCCCCAGGGGACCCTTGCCACTCCTCGGAGTACCTGTACTTCTAGCCTTCATAAGCGCTTCTACGCCATCAAGCAGGAACTTCTCGTCTTTTTTCTCTGGGGCATTTCCTGCCGGTTAAGCGAGAGCCCTTCTTCGCGGAGGACACGTAGGGATATTTGCGGCTGCGAGGCAGATACGTGGTGTGAGTGGAATAAAAATGGTATCTTAAAGTATTTTTCAATGTTCACGGTGCGCGTGTGCAATACGCACAATGACGTTTTCCTTTGTCTAGCTCATCATTTATTATATGCCTCAGATGCGCAAGATAGAGGTGTGCAGATATAAGTGGCAATAAGGAATTGACAATGGCGGCCAATATGATACTTACACGAAAAAGATATAAGACGTGCTAATGATCGGTTCCTACAAGACTACTGTCCTGTTGCTTACAATAAACCGTTAAAAAATAATGCCTTTAAGACACGAACACGCGCAAGAAGTGACCACAAATACGGGGGATGTAAAGCTGTGTACAGGCAGAGCTTTCGAGCTTTTCACCCATCAGTTTATCGCGCTTCTCCCTTGAAACCAGAGGACAGGTATGCGAGGTTGTTATAACCACCTCGCCACTAGTCGGAACCAGCCCCACCAAGCACTCCCTTTGTGAGGCGAGCGATGCGACTGGAACAGATATTCCTTGATATGATGTCAGGGTGTTGAGTGATACTGTACCGAGTTCGGAAGCTATAGAGAATTGGAATGGTTTAGTGCTAGTTATTATACGTCCATAATTTGTGTGGCAAACGTCTTGGCGAAATTTCAAAACGAAGTGGCGAATACTGGCGAATTTCCTCGTGATTTGGCGACTCTGCCTCGAAACTTCAGTGGCAACTCTATCATTCCTCTAGATGTGACACTATTTGTCTCTGTGTTCGAAGGCAAACGCAGCCCATGCTCATGGTAGCGCTCCGCCTCAAAGCGACAGCATTGGATAAGCTACACACTCATAGAGAGTTAGTTGTTTGCGAGAAATTGTCACGCTATTTCGTATTACATGTTTTTATATACATATAGATGATCACGTCGAGGCACAGAAATTTATGTTCTGACATTTTGACTTTCCAGCCTGTTCCTGTCCTCGGCAGTTGGGCTACGGCCGACTCAGTGGAGGACTGTATTCGTACGACAGCAAAACGCAACAGTGTCTACAAAATGCGGAGACAGAGAACTGCAATGCATTCTTTAGCCCCGAGATATGCATTCTAATGTGTGCTACGACGGCGGGAAAGCGTTGATTGCCACATGACTTCATTCTTCATTCACTATTTTATGGCAATAAGCTAATTGATCTGAAACCTGGCATGTTGCTTGTGCGTGGTGCACCTCCGGTGCCAGGGCACAAATACTATTTCTTGAATTTATCGGGCTTTAAGAAACCTATGTGTACCGATTTGTATAGTCAATAAAGTCTAAATGTTTATGTTCTCCAAATATCACTCCACTGATTCCTTAAGTCAAGTAGTGGTTGAACACAATATTAAGTCATTTCAACTAAGAAGAAAAATTGACACGCTTAAATTTCCCTTCCTCATAAACAACAATTAACTCTCTCATCCTCCCGATCCTTATATAGAACCTCATACTTGCGGCCGAACCAGGCATCTACACGCTGCCTCGTTAACACGTTAACACCCTAGAGCCACCGTCCTTATGTTTTTTTTTATTTCCTGGCTGTAAGAGGTTCCTGGGTCCAGTAACTCAGACGAAAGGTGGAGGGACGCTAGAAACGGAAATCACGATGACGCCACAACGACAGACGAAGCACCCACAATATACAACGATACATACAAATGACATAACATATAACTGGACGCTACATTTCGCTAAAAAACAGGCCTTCTCAGCGCATTAACAGCAGCGTCTACCGACGCGTGCTTCTGTTCTCGCGGCACCGGACAACTGGACGTAACGCGTAGCGCTTCAGCAGCCGACGACCCCTCACTCGTTCCGTTGCAACGAACACTGGCGCCGGGCAGCACAGTGACTTGGAGCTTCAGGTCTTCCAAGCTCCCCTGTCATTGGAGCTCGCGCCGTGATCTTCTTCAAAGGTGCGGGCCGATATCTGGGACCACTCTCCACTGTGTCGTGTTCGCGGCCTGGTGGGGACTGCGTAGGGCGACTGCCCAGCGGACAAGTCCGAAGGCCCCGGCGCCCCATCGAAAACCAGGGAGTGGTTGGGTGGTTCGTCGTTCCTTTGGACCTGTGGCGCCACCCACCAAGGAGGATCGGCCACGAGCCGAGAGTTTTGTTTTCAAAAGGTTGGTTGGTTGGTCCTTGGATACCTAGGCGCAACCCACTCTGGGTAAAAACCAGACTTGTGCGCTCAGAGGCAGGCAAGGCAATGTCATCACAAATAAGGATGAGAGAATATTAGTAGTAGAGGAGTTCTACAGAGATCCCTACAAAAGCCGCGATAACCAGGATACTATTGTATGGGGAAGTAGTTCAGAACGCGTAGACATTCCTCCAGTAATGATAGAGGAAAAAATGAAAGCTTTCAAAGAAACGCAAGAGAGAAGAGCACGCAGTGAGGATCAGATACCAGCAACTCTCTTAAGGGATGGTCAGTTTATGCTAGACAAGCCGGGCAGCTTGTAGACGCAATGACTGATGACTGCGAGCATACCGGAATCCTGGTAGAATGCGAAGATCATCGTGATGCATAAGAAAGGCGGCACAAAGCACTTTAAAAATAACAAGCTCATTAGCTTACCGTCAGTCGTCCACAAAGTATTTACAAACCGAGTCGCTAACAGGACTTGTGCCCCCATAGATTTCAGGCAACCTAACGAACAAGCAGGGTTTCGGAAAGGCTACTCAACCGTAGACCATATCGACATTATCAATCAGGCGATACAAAAATGCGTGGAGCATAACGAACCCCTACATATAGCCTTCACAGATTACGAGAGAGCATTTGACTCTGCCGATAGCAGCAGTCATGCAGGCATTTCGGAATAAGGGCGTAGACAACCACTACGCAAGACTGCTGGGGGACATCTACAATGGCTCCACAGCCACTATAGTCCTCCATAAGGACAGCAGCAAAATAACTATAAGGAAAGGCGTAAGACAGGGGGACACAATCACTCCCATGTTATTCGCAGCATGTTTACAAGAAGTATTTAGAACACTGGAGTGGGAACGGGGGGATGTAAGGGCTACTAGGGAATGTCTCAATAACCTCAGATTTGCTGATGACATTACCTTGCTCAGTAATTCGGGAGGCGAATTCCGAATCATGGTTACTACGCTAGACACGCAAAGTAGAACGGTGCGCATGAAAATTGCTATGTAGAAATCTGAGGTAACGTTCGCTAGCCTTGGACGACTACAGCGGTTTGAAATATGTGGCAAAGCATAGCAACTGGTAAGCAAATATGTCTACTTAGTTCAAGTAGTGACCCCTGATTCGAGCCATGTGACTGATATAATTGGGAGGATAATGATGGGGTGGCGTGCATTCTTCAAGCAGTGTCAGATAATGAAGGGTAGCTGAATATTCTTACTGAATAATAATGTGTATAACAGCTGGATCTTGCTGATATTCATCTACGGCATAGAAACTAGGCGACTCACTAAAAGGCTTCAGCTTAAATTGAGGACGATGCAGTGAGCGACGGAACAGAACATGGTAGATGTAACCTAAAGAAACAAGAAGAGAGTGAAGTGGGTTAGAGAACAAGCGCGCGCTAAGGACATATTAGTAAAAATTGACAAGAAGAAATGGACGCGGCCGAGGCGCATAACACGAAGACAAGACAACCGGCAGTCATTAAGGTTAGCCGAGTGCATCCCTAGAGAATGCAAGCGTGGCAGAGGGCACCAGAATATTAGGTTGGCAGATAACATCAAGAAGTTGGCGGGGATAAACTCGTCGCAGTTCGCAGTTAGAACAGGACCGAGATAATCTGATATCTATGGGACAGGCCTGTGCCTTCGAATGGGCGTAGACAGGCTGCTGCTGCAGCTAACGATAATGATAACGATGACTTTGCCAAATTCAATTTCTTTTGTCACTGGGCTACGTGGGTCATGGTAGAGGGCTTGTGTGTGGTGCCCCGAGTAGCTACAGCGGTAGCGGTAGCTCGAGATTATTATTTTCGCCGTGTGCCTACGCTTACACTAACGCCGAACCAAAGTTTCTGCGAGACGAGCGGTTCACGGCCATCGGGTTCAAATTGCCACGGTAAAATATCGTATGCTGAACAGAAAACACTGGTTTTGAGATCACTAATGTTTTACGGTTGCCGATGTGCGTAACGGTTAACGGTGACTGGGAAACGTGCGGCTCATACTTGTAACGTTCTGCCCAATTCAAAGGACCTTGCTTGTTTCTAGTAATTGGAATTGTTCCATTGTGTTACAGACCTGGCTTATTTGAAATATTTTAGAAGACGAACTAAGTAATTTTCGAGTAAAGCTAATTTTGATCATAGTTTTAATGTCATGTACTTCTGTTACTCGGACTGAAAACGTTTACAAAATCATTAACCGCAGATATGTATTACTGAAAGATTCATATGGGCCTTGCGTCAGGGACAAGAACGTCCTGTTTCGAGCCCATTTCATTGCTTTTGCATGTCTGTTCAGCAAAATAGGACCATTCAATCCTAAGCAGCCACACCCAGATTTTGCACACACATGGGCACTATGTTATATTCTGCCGAGTATTGTGCTACTCTAAGCCTCAACAACTTAGGGCCCTTGTAAATGCTTCGTTCATTATTATGGAGATCAGATTTATTTATCTTGGAACAAGACGCAGAAGGCAACCTACCAATAATGTCAATGTTAGTGACCGCCTGGTTCTGCGACCTTTTGTTTCTCGAGGTTAAAGAAATTTGAGTTCCAGAAAGAAGTGTTGAACAAAAAGTTGGAGAAGCAACTGAAGTCGTCTCGAGAGTCTTCTGCTTAGCTATCATATGACAGTGATTTAGACGGCCGTGAGGTGGAAACTCGCGCATAGTCAGGACACAGACCTCAGTGGTTAATATTGACCCCTGAATAAGTACGAGGAATGCTTGCCACGCATCAACGTCATTTGAATAACTACATTTCACTTTTGCGAAACCCAGCCACATGCACTAAAGCTGCCCCCTTTTAGAGGTACTTCACTAAAAGATGTTTGCTATGTGCGTCAAATATTGCTGCAACTATGAATCTAGCAAACTTTCTACCGAAACCACGTAAAGTGGAATGCTGAACACAATAATACATCCGTCAAAGAATGGCTTAGTGCGACAAGCACTTCCAGGAATTCTGGGAGCCTATCAACAATATCGTTAGAATCTCACGCTGGTGGAATAAACGAGTGATATTTAGCATGGTTTAGGGAGCAAACATTTTCCATTATGCTCCTGAAGCGAGCCATATAGTCTTCCTTAGCATAAAAAACATAAGCATTAAGCGGAGTCTTTTTTACTATTTAGATGTAAATGTATCTAGGAAGGCATTCTCAAGACTGTGAGTAATATCCTAGGGCACTACAACACCAATGATAATGTCATTGCCATAAGAAGTAGCACCTCAGAAAGGCTGGCTGCCCTCGAGTGCAGCCGGTGAGCATTCGCTCATACCTGGTAGCCCAGATCGGGGACCACCACCCTTGAGCGTGATGGAAGACAAATATAATAAGTGGCTTCAACTGCCTCTTTTCGAGGAGAGAGAGCGGTTTATTGTCAATGTAGCACTTTCATATTCAATATCCGATTAGATGCAACAATAATATTATTGATGCAATGGGCTTCATAGAAGTAATTAACTCCTCAAATTTCGCAAGAATTTTGGAAGATCATATCCCGCAGTCAAATTGAAGCCAGGATCCGCGTGGAAGCATGTCTGTAGCTTTTAGCCGTAGTTTAGCATAGCGAAAAAAAGAAAGTGAAAACGGAACATTAAGCAATTGCGGACCATCCACGAACATTCGGTGGCTGCTCCTCGCACCTCGCCGAAATTTAGCAGCGGCAGCGGGATGAAGCTCCTAGAGCGTTGGCAATTTGCTTTTAAGGCAAAACCAGCCTTTCGTCAGCTCCTCGACTATTATGTAGGCTTCACGGTTCTTCTTAGACATTCCGCTAGATAGATTCTGTGGAGAAGGAACTCGGGAATCTGTTCAAAATTTAAAAACAAATCCTGCAGATCGTACGCACTGTCGGAATTGGTGTCACACGAAGCAGCGAATGAGGAAACTGCCTCTCACGAATGTAATTCTTTGCCATTCAGCCACTGGTATCAGTAGGATGAAAGCTTCTGCGCAAATCTTCTGCGCGCTGACGCATATATTTAGCATGGGCCAACCAGGAATGTCCACACGACCGTGACTTTTGAATGGTACCTCATGCTGTGATGTGACGTTTTAAATAACGTTAGTCCAAAGCACGGAAATCTCTTTTGTCAAAAAAATGCACTATAAAATGCACTATACTATGTCTTGACGTCCTATCATAAGCTTCGTTCAATCAAGTATTCCTACGCAATCGAGAAAAGTTGCGCGAAAGCATAAAGAATAGTAGCATGACATATGTATTGCTATGAGAGGGCTTATTACACATTAGAAGCAGAATTCCCGTTACGCATGCACCACAGTTACGACTGCTGATGCACTAGATTTATTTACTCGCCGCGTTTCTAATGCCTATTTAGTGCCATTAGAAACGCATTCGATACCACACATTAGAAAGAAGAAGACATTAGAAGTAACTATTAGAAGCAAATGGACATTAAAAACGCCCCAATCGCGGAGTTTCTACTGTCTATTTACCGCAGCCCCGGCATTTCGCATGTGTATTTCAGTTGAAACTTGGTTAACAAAGCTTTTATAACCTAGGAACTCCTGGTGACGCATACCGGCTTCCGCGGGCCGAGCCCTATTGGTATGTTTCAGAAGCTATTACGGTGTCGTTAATCGTGATGTATATGAACAGTGTATCACTTTAGTGATGTAAAGATCAGTCACTCATGTTCATCACGTATATTTATACCCTATACCTCCAAAATATGGCGTTTAGCAGGTGAATTAGATGTCCAGGCGAGGACCGAGACGTACGCGGCAGATAGATAGGCAGATAGATAGATAGAGATAGATAGATAGATAGATAGATAGATAGATAGATAGATAGATAGATAGATAGATAGATAGATAGATAGATAGATAGATAGATAGATACCAACTGTTACATGGTAGTGATTACGCCAAGGGTAATGTGGTTTACGTGTGGAAGAGCTGTAACGTGAGTTTGACATGGCCTTTGACTGCTCGGGGACAGAGTTATCGCCTACGGCCAGCTTAGCGCTTTCCTATATGACTCCCAAGTGCCAGCCTTTTTTTCAAGCCACACATTTAGGTTAGTTTTCTTTTTCTCACACCTACTACTTTTCTACTATCAGAAAAATGCTTCCTGAGGTAGTCGCATTAAAGGAATATATAAAGATGCGTGGCAGACGGCAGAAGGAAGTTAGGTGGGCAGATGAGATCCAGGAAGGTGCGGGTATCAGTTGGGCCCAGTTAGCACAGGACCGGGAAATTGGAGATCTATGTGAGAGGCATTTGTCCTGCAGTGGGCGTAGAGAGACTGACGAAGATGATGATGATAAAGATGCTGTGACGCCAGTGTCACCGCAGCACGCACTGCTCTCAATAGGGCAGATATCTGTTGAACTGCCTTAAATTCTTATTATTCTTTGGCACTCAGTCTGCAACATTTAATGTGTAGTAAGTTAGTTAGTGGTAGGTTTTTCTGGCGCAAGGGCTACTAGGCGCCAAACAGGAGCGCCAACACATGGTTTGAGGTCAACCTGGGTTAGTAAGCAGGGCTCAGGGTCAAGGATAAAACATGAATGTTGGTGTATAGGGCCACAAACAACTAAGGTCGTGGTGATGTGCAATGGGACTTAAGACACATGTGTTACCCATAGTCATGCAGCCCTGCAACAGTCCTTGCAAAGCAAGGAGTGCGGGGTGCTAACATGTGTGATGAAAAGCTCAGCGATTCCTCAGAGTGAGGAAAGGCTGAGGGTCACTTTGAATAGAGATTCCGCGTAAGAAAACCAGACACTGGATAAAACTTTAAAACTCTACATAGTGGAAAATATGGGTGCGTCACCTACGAAAAAGCTGGATGTAGTGGTGTGCAGGTTTATATGCCTCGGGAAACTGATGCTTCCTTCAGGTTCTAGATTCTTGCACATTATCAGGATGTGAATGACGGAAAGGCGTTCCCCACCATTTGGACAGTGCGGAGCTGGAGAGTTTGTTAAAAGGGGTGAGTGTGCGGCGTGTGTGTGACCGATCCGGAGCCTGCACAATGCGACCTCCTTATATCTGTCATGTTTTCTGTAGTATAGCTCCCTATTTTAGGTTTGATTATGCGCAGTTTGTTTTCGCTTACTGCATCCCATTCTTCTTGCCATTGCTTACGGATACTATGTTTAATGTGTGGCGTGAGGTTTTGGTATGTCCTTTTTTCAATTCAGCGGAATTACGAGGCAGCTGCCTTGCAAGACTGTCGACGGCTTCATTGCCAGGTATGTTGCAGTGTCCCGGTATCCAGCATAGTGTTATTTGGAGTTTTGATTTGTGGGCTGATATGAGAGATTCGAGAAGAGAGTTGGTCCATGAGTTTTTTGTGCCACTTCTTGGATGCTAGGGCCTTTACCACGCTGAGGGAGTCCGTGTATATGATGGCAGCTTGACGTTTAATTTTTAGGATGTGCCTCACAGCAGCAGTACGCCGTAGCATTCCGCTGTAATATGCTTGTGTGATTATTCATGCATTTCGATTCAGAGAAATCAAGGGCCGAGTACTGCACATGCAACTCCGGATGACTTCGAAGCATCAGTATAGTACTCTACACCACCTGTACTTAGCCTGCAGGTACATAAAGTGTTGGCTTACTGCAAGCGGGTATCCGCGTTTGCCCACCTCAAGAAAAGACGTGTGGCAGTGGATGGCATGCACTTCCCACGGGGCGATTGTGTCCTTGTGGGAGACAGTCAGGAGGCTGGAGACTGGTAAGTTCAGATGTTCAAGATGAGATGCGAGATGCACTCTAATGGGATATGGTGCATAATTGATGGTCGGGATAAGAACAACTGCGTCTTGGTGGAGTCTCGAAGCAGTTCGCCGGAAGGAATGCCCTTCCTGCGAAAGAACCTTGGTAGCATGTGTTACGCTTATGAACTGCCGTCGTCGATCTAATGACCATCGGTCCGCCTCGACATAAGGCTGCTGTTGGACTGGTTCGGAAGGCACCAGTGGCCAGACGAAGGCCGAGATGGTAGACGGGGTCAAATCTGTAGTAAGTTGCGTTGCCAAATACCACATGAGCAGCTCATGAACTTATATTGAACACTGATCATATAATTTTCACATATTACCGCCAGGCTTTCGACTCATCCTTAAATACATGCCTGCATGATAGAGCTTCCGCAAACAGCGCTGTGACAAGCAACGCACTGTTACCTAATTCTAAGAAAAGGGCCGTTCATTTCACAATTCTAAACGCTTTGCATCGTAGGGCAGCGTAGCTTACAGAAATGCGGCTCATATTATGAAATGAGAGTGTTACAAGTGTTACATTTCAAGGTAAAATCTGCAAATGCGGTGACGTTGATGAATATCCTCGTTTCGCCTAAACATTGCATAGGCTACTTGCTTAGCGGTACAGCATGCTGAAGGTAAACATCCATGCATAATTTTTTTCCATTATGCATATCATCTGCTGCCTCAGTCATTGAGCACGTTCCATTAAGGTTCCCTCGTGGAAGTCTCTGCACTCACCTACCGGGGCAGGTGGAGGCAACGGCGGCCACATTGTTAGAGGAAACAGTATGTGAGCCGCCATTGATGGCAATGGAGTAAGGACGGCGCTCGGCTTGTTTTGCAATCCTGCCACGGAACACTAAGGTAGAAGCGAAGTTTAGGCGTGTGTCGATTACCAAGGGTGTTTTCTAGTTGATAAGAAAAAATATTCTCATGATCCGTATTTAGCTGCAGGCGTAGACAAAAAAAAACAGCTCACTAATGGAAAATACGCAGGTCGTACTTGCTGGTTTACTCCGTCTTGTAGTATAACCTAGGTGTGCATGGTGCGTTATTAACGCAAATGTGCACTACTCTGCGACTCCCAGCTGAAGTAAAATGCATTGTTTTCCTTTATTGAAATATATATATATATACGCAACCAATACACATGTGAGTACAACGCCCGCTGTTCTGCGTGTTCTCCTTTAGGTACGGCAAAGCATGCAGATGCGCGGCTATCGAGATCTGTCGGCGCGTACTTAACACTTACGCAACTGTAAGCTTTGGTATATTAACGTGGATCGTTTATGACATTTAGTTTTGGCTTCAAAAGTGCATACGAAACTATAGACGGGAAATATGCCGGGAAGCATGCACTTAGCAGCCCGATTAGAATTTCGTCGAATAACGAGCCAGAAACTATGTTTGTTCGACGTCAGCACAGCCGAGGTGTGTGGCCTCCCTTGAGCTTTTCAACATCCTCCGAATAGCATATGTTCTGAGTCAGAAGATACAAGTGGTTTTTTTTTTCTTTCGGAAACCAGTAGCAAGGAGAAACACGTCTACATGTTCGCTGCATTTCTTATTCGTCAGCACGTACATACAAAAAATTGGCTGGTCTCTCCATCATAGGAATGTGTATAACCGAAAGTGGAATGCGTCATCACTTAATTAAAACAGTTTGCATGTTTATCGTACATAGTGGGCATCATGCGAATTTCTATCGGTATTCCGCTCATACGGCGCCCTTCGATGTGGATGAACCCATGTTCAGGCATCGCCCTCCATAACATTTTGATTACCCATTTTCTGGTAGCTGAAGTAGTTTTACATCAACAAATGACACAGACGATGTTACGTAATGCGGACGAGAAAGGCATCAATTCTGTTTGCTTGCGCCACACTGGACTCGCCAACGTTGTTGCAAGCTTTGAACGCTTAAAGGCCAACTCCGGCGATTTTTCAGTGTCCATGAATCTCTATGACTTTTCAACATGTGTACTCCTCGGTACTATTAATGATATATGGCCAAGCCAGGCGGTTGTAAGTAACTTAGTTTTCCTGAAATGAATTTCAAAACTTTTTAGCGGATTTCCCTGCGGACCACCCTGTGGGTGTAACATTGCGCAAAATGGACAAGGACACAAGAAAGACGTTGTAACACACAGGGCGCAAACTTCAACCAACGTCTTTCTTGTGTTGCGCAATGTACACCCAATTTTGCGCAATGTTACACCCCACTAATGGCAAACCAACAGGCCCAAATAGCACCTTGGTGAAGGACCACCCTGTGTTTTTGACGTCATCGCCTCCGATAGTGCCTACCCGAACCTGCGGGCCTTGAAAAGCAAAACGGCGATATTTCAGCGCTCGAAATATCGCCGTTTTGCTTTTGAGGTCAGCCGCCAGAGTCCGTAACAACTATCGCGCTAATTTAGAAATAAATAACCAGGACCGAGAGAATTCGACACCCACGTCCTCTTGCGTGGCAGTCGTAGCATTCCACCACACAGCTACGCCTGTTTTTCTTTCTTTGTTGCATGGAAATGAAAATTGAGGGGACATTACAGGGAGACAATGCCCAGGAACTCGGGCCAACACACACACGCGTCACAAAAGTGCACCCGCTAAGGCGCAGTTCTTGCGCAACGTACACACCTTTTACATAGCCCACTGTTCTCAGAAGATAGATCTTGTGGAAAGCGGGTTTTCGGCTGGCGATCACATACTCTGAGCGGGTTTTCGGCATGACGATCACATTCCACCCTCTGATGACAACATATCATAGGGTGGAACGGCAATCGTTTTAACGGCAGCAACATAATTGTGTACGGAGTGATGTCCATGTCATATTTAGGAGTCCGCTGGAGAATGTCCCAAAGCATGTGGCGTCCGTACAATCAATAAATCACTGATCAATTCGTTTCACTCGTGGACGGGACTGGCCCTTGGTAACCGTGGCACAAAGCAGCCCTTCGAATTAACAGGGAGAGTTTCACAGTGTTTGACAGGAAGAGTTTCGAAACGAAGTTTAAAGAGAAATGTTTTAACACCGGAGGTACATACAAATTTGAGACCCTTCTAAGCACATCCTCATAAGGCCGATTTTGAAAAATCATCGCTAGAAGACCTATACAGCCTTAAAGCCTGCAGAGGAATCGCATTAACAACGATTCATAATGATGTAATATTACGTTGAGGAATAGTAATACGCCACTACGCGTCGAGGAAAGTGGATTGCATAACGAGCGCGCGGAATCGTTTGAACGAACGCAGGGGTGCATGCTTTGTAGTTCCGCGCCCATTACAGGGGCATAATCAACATCATCATTACGAAACGGTCTTCTTCATCTTTTCCGTCATCATTATAACGAAGGGCTTCCTGGTGAAGCAGTTTTGTCGTATCGTGCCATGCGTCATGCGATAGGCGAGGTGAGCAGCCCCGACAGGAACCTGATTGGATCTTCGACATACCTGATGGCCCGATCACTTGGCCGGATCCCAAAGCGTTTGAATTATTTGTGGGGTTTAGCGTCCCGAAACCAGTTCTGATTATGAGAGACGTCATAGTGGAGGTCTCCGGAAATTTGGACCACCTTGGATTCTTTAACGTGCACTGACATCGCACAGCACAAGGGCCTCAACATTTCGCCAGCATGTAAATGCAGCCGCCGCGGTCGGGATTCGATCCCGCGACCTAAGGATTAACAGCCCAGTACCATAGCCACGAGAGCACCTTGGCGGGGCTACCCCAAGCGTTTACCAAGGCCTCTAAGAAGGTGGCTCATCCAGCTTACGCTGTCATTGTCCTGCGATTCCGCGCAGGCTTGGTTATTGTTTTCATGTCCTTTTCCCCCCAAAAAAATCCTGCAGATCCGCCGCAGTTGACGTCGTGCGAAGCAGACATTCATACAATTGTCTGTACTGAATTGCTTTGAATTCAACCGTATCTCGCATGCAGAATCAACTTTTTTTGTGGAAAGTACGCAGGCAGATGCGTAACGTGGATTTACCGGTCACATCCTCAGCACTCCGGTGGCTAATGTGTGGCTCGCAGAACAACATCGCGATTCACGCTCACA
>CM023487.1:103610390-103642906 GCA_013339685.2 Hyalomma asiaticum | reverse complement strand
AAAAAAGGACATGTGTATTGCATTCGTGCACCATGTAAAGGGCCTGAGGTTGTCAAACTGCTTCGGAGCCCCCCTCCCCCCTACACTATGTGTGGCGCATAGTCCTTTACTGGTAGTGGTCCTATACTGGTTCTATAAAGGTTCTTTTCCACAGCAGGACTCACTCCAACTCAAGCTTATTGGTATTCGGGCTTACTATTAAACTTCACCGAAATCATACTGAAGTCGGCCTCTCGATATTACGTACTATTAGACATATTAAGGCCTATATTATGCATTATTTATGTTCGTTACCAAGAAGCAGCAACTACCACGCAAAGCCTAATAACAAACACGGCTGCATCAAGGGGAAAAATGTTGGACGTACGGGGTGCTCAGTGGAGCAAGAACCAAGTCTGGCCAAAAGCTCTGCGAGAGGTAGTGTGGGTTTAATATTGACCATTGATGCGCAATGACAATATTTAACATAGCTGTAAAGTGCCCTAAAATGATGCTACAAACTAGAACATTGTAGTAACGCGAAACCCTCTCCAGCAACGTTGATCCATAAGTGCGGGAAGGACGTCTTCTCTTATGTACAAACACCGCCACAGTTGCCTTCCGAGTGGCCGCGCTACGTATCGCCATGAAATATGAAGTGAAAAGTATGTATGTCTTGCAAAAATGAAACGAACACTACTTCCGAAAACCCAGCACCCAAGGCATAGACTCACGTTTCGTGATTTTGGCAGAAACATATCAATCGACTTTGAGTTATGTGATCATGGCAGAAACGTGACATGTTCCCGCCAAAGTGACGTAACATGTCTCATGACATGCTTCCGCCATAATCACATAAGGCAATGTCACGTGACAAGTTCCCGCCAAAGTAATGTAACCCAATGTCACTTGACATGTTCTCGCCAAAATCACGTGTCGCCGACCTGACGAAGACAAGTCCACTTGTCGAAAAGTTTTCCCCACAGCGTCATTCCCTGTTCTACGCGTCGTTTTTTAGCGATCTTTTCACCGATGTAAGGCAATGTAACGTGACACGTTTCCGCCAAGATATCGCATGACTATCAAGTGACCTGTTTCAGTAAACTATCGGCCAGCTCGCTGCAATCTGGCATTACGCGACGTAGCGGAAGGTGCATACTTTTCTCAGAGAGTTCGAATTATGTAGATTATATATATATATATATATATATATATATATATATATATATATATATATATATATATATGCGGGTATGACGGCGACGGCGAAAATCACGTTCAAGAGCCCATAACATTGTTATCGGAATAATAAATACCTCTAGGCATTAGCCAACAGTGCACATGGCGTTGTATAATTATCAAGTCGAGGCGCACTTTATCTTACGTTTATTAGCAGGCTTAACCTTGCAGTACAACTGTAGTTTCCACCAGCACGTGTAATAGGGAACATTTCACAGCCACTGCTTCGTACGCAATTGCAAAAATGCGCGCCTTTTAGGGGCGAAGCTCGTTAGGTATGGGGCGTTCCCTGCTCTGTAGTAGTAGTAGTAGTAGTAGTAGTAGTAACCAGTAGTATGTATGTAGCCACTCGCGCCGCCGGCAGGCTCGCGCTCCGCCCTCGGCGCGTGCCTCCCGGCGCGCGAGCTCTCTCACCTCTTCCATCTGCTGTCTTGTGTGTGTGAGAGAGAGAGAAAGGAGCGAGTTGACTATAGAAACGCTCTTTCTTAGATGAACGCTCTACTAGCTCGCAAAGAAGGACAACGCGCCCTCACCCGCGAGAGACAACGTTGGTGGAGGCAGCGTCTCCTAGCGAGTTTCTTGATTGAGAAATACCGACTGCTCGCGTTGGAGAACCGTTCACCGGCCACCCATATATATATATATATATATATATATATATATATATATCTATATAGGCACTGGATCTTGACTTGCAATGAAGTGCAGGTGGAAGATTTCACTTGTGCGTACACACTAAACAAAAATAACCAGGAACGGGAGTAAACAGCATGTCCTCTAGCGCACAACCTTTTCTGGGTTTTTTTACTACGTAACAGTCAAGGTAAAAATTTACTCTCACGATAACCGAGTTTTTGAACGTAGAAACGGCAGTAATTATTTACCCCCCTAGAGGTTTTCAGCGAGTATACGTGGAGTAATTTTTTACTGCCTAACCAATGTTTTCTCGGCTTTTTTAGAGTTATTTTTAAAGCTCATACGAGATTTACTGTGGCTGAGTAAACATTAGGCTTACGCAAAATGCAGACATCACTCAATTTATTGAGCAGTAAACGAGGACTCACCCTTCGAACTTATAACATTGGAAGCACGTTTTCACTCGTTGAGAGCGCAACAAGCACAGGCACAAGCGCGGGAGCAGAAATACTCGAAAGTGCGTTTTCACTTGGCCGCCGTCCACCAAGACCGGCGCAATAGGACAGCGAGCATCGCTCGAACTCAGCACAAAACCACGCCGCACTGGTAACACTCGGGGTAGTTCGCTGTGTCGTTGTCGTACTGGTTGACGATGCGGTCAGTCAGGAACGTTTGCGACCGTAGTTTCCGTGCTTTCCCAGACTCGGCGGTGCCTTAGAAACGACGGTCACTAGGCATAGCTGCCGGAGATGTCGCGGTATCACGTTCTAGTTGACGGACGCCGGCGTACGCGCCGATACGCGTACGCGCTACGCGATACGCGTACGCGTACGCGTATCGATACGCGTACGCGTATACGCGTACGCGTACGATACGCGTACGCGTACGCGATACGCGATACGCGATACGCGTACGCGTACACTCACGCCGTTCACACTCACGCCCCGAGACGTCGCGTCCCCTCTTCCGCGACCGAGGCTTTTGACGAACAGTTGCTTGCAAACGCGCACCATGTGGCTAGGCCTAAACAGTCAAACGAGGGCTATCACGACCTCCACCCCTGCGCCACCGCAGTTTGGAGTTTTTTACCACGTGACGAGGTACGTAGTTTTGATCACGTGGCTTTAAACTCTAGACTGGGGTTTTTTATCACGTGACACAAAACCCCCTACGTAGTAAAATAGGGCAATAACGTCCTTTTACTACCTTTCTAACACGTGGTAGTAAAACTATGTCATATGCTCATTTTACCTCAACGAGACGTAGTAATTTTGAAAACAAGGGAGTTTTTAAGGCTCATGAGCCGCAAAAACCCAAATATCGGACAACGCGCCCTCACCCGCGAGAGACAACGTTGGTGGAGGCAGCGTCTCCTAGCGAGTTTCTTGACTGAGAAATACCGACTGCTCGCGTTGGAGAACCGTTCACCGGCCACCCATATATATATATATAATATATATATATATATATATATAATATATATATATATATAGGCACTGGATCTTGACTTGCAATGAAGTGCAGGTGGGAGATTTCACTTGTGCGTAGTTGAATCATAAGGATTCGTAGCGTGCGCGTTAACTAAATTATTCCGGAACTCGGCACGATCTACGATGAACTTCCGGAGCTTCGCCCACTCATCATCATTCACTCCGTGGATGTGCTGTGAATTTTTTATTTTTTTTTCGCAGGCGCATGAGCGAAAACGATTTACAGGCTGTTCAGATTGTCGTTTGAACGGGAGCGACAGCACCGTCGGGATAGCGACCTCAACATCTTGAGGAATTTGCCTGCCACTGAAGTGAAAATGAAAGCCAAAGTACGTCATCGACGTCAAGCGCAACAAGCGTTATAGTAGCCCCCGTTATCGCTTCCGCCACGTCAACGAGGAGAACAATAGCCTGAAGCTTTCACGGCCTCATGCGAAGGTGGTATTTTGCAGTCGTGTCGTCAGCATGCCGGTACGGTCTTCTTCTGTATATTATTTTTGAACTTTCATTTCTTACAAGCTTTCATTTCTGAGAAATCTTTATGGATTTCCTTCTAGCCTTGTGCTACACACGAGTGGATGCAAATCTTTCCTTTCATGAACTTTTCTTACGTTTACGAGTCTGTGACGTCAACCGCATTGCATGACGTCAGCAAAGCACTTGCTGCCAACTCCACCTATTTTTTTTTCAGCTACACACTTAGTCTAGCTGTTTTTCTTTTTTGTGACACCTTGTATTTGTCGGTAAGGACGGCATGCGTAGTTTTCTAAGGAAGCCAGACTTAACACAGGGCGTTTTATAACATCTCCATGAACCAAGCCAATTTCGCGAGAATACGAAAAAAAGAAAGTGGCCTTGCGACGTCATGAAGACAAAGTTCCGGCGATAATTCCAAAACTACAACTTTCATGTTCATTTCCACCGTTAATATTGTACACGAGATGGCGCAAATAATGACATTCCAATTCTCAACCTACAACTTTTAGGTACACCAACGCGAATCCTAAATCAAAAGGGCGGGTTTACCCGTCAACAAGAAATTTTCTTAAACAAAGTTATGGCCACCGCTGCATACACAACACACATAATAGACAAATAGCAGCAAGCTACTCGACCTACGAGTGGAAATTCTCCTATGCGATGCAAGCACTGTCAAGCGACTTGCCGAGCAGATTTAGAACACCTCATCTGGAGAGGCGTAGCTTTCTGGAAAGGCGGACTGCGCATTGAACATCTGCTGCACGCCGACAAAACAGTTCTACGTAATGCATTACGATTCGGCAGTGAAGCAGAAAAACCTATGGAAATATACGGAAGTCAAGCTGCCCTGTTTAGAGTGGCGTAGGAGGGATGAGCAGCTTCATTTCGCGCCTTCGCGAAATGAAGCTGCTCATCAAGCCCTAATGCCCTAATCCTTTTCCCAACTCATCCCCTACAGCGGTCAAGAGCCGCCCCCCTCCCTTTTTTTTTTCTCTCAAGAAAGGTCACATTCATTCCTTTCCCCAGTTACTGTTTCAACCATTCCAGCCTTTCACTTTATTTAACTGCGTAACCAAGAGAAGAAACGTGTCTCTAGTATCACGTACACGTACAGTCACGTGAGATAAACGTGTCACGTACAGTCACGTGAGAGATACTGCGCCACCAAATATAAATATTGCAGTATACCTCAAACGAAGCCCCTCAGAGAAATACTAAATGTGAAGATCAAATCTTTATCACCTCATTTTTCAAAACACTTACATTGACTGTTATGAATTAAAATAAAAGTTACCATCAATCATGAAGCGCGAAGCTTTCATACAATAACAAAATTTATTACGAAAATGTTTTTTTATATTGTCAAATACTTTAAAGTCAAAGGAGCTGTATATTCAATTATTTCGGGCTGCGGGAGCAGCATGCTTGCTTAGAATGCAGTAATATGCATACTGTGAAGGATACCTAATTCTAACGTGGGCAAAACAGCGACTGATTTGCTCCTTAATACATCGCAGAAAAATAAAGAAATTTCGCGTGGCAGGAACAAAGATTCGAAGCGTCATATTTCCGGAAGGAAAATCCACTGGTCCTTGCGACCCGCGAAGATGTTCGGACAATGAATTCGTAGGCAATGAAATTGTTCATAAATGTTGATATCTTGCAAGCTCTGGTGAGTATACTTGGGCACAAGCAGAGAATACATGTGAGCTGCACCCAGAGGGCTCACCGCACAGTTTTGGCGTGTCTACGCGCAGAAAAGTAAGCAATTCCCAAAGAATGCCTAAAACTTTAGTGCAGAATAGTATTTATTCGTGCTGGAACACATTTAAAAGAAGACCAGAAAGCTGAATATTTTTGTTTTGAATCCATGGGGTTTGGAAACCAGAAAACTATATATCCGTGTAACACGGACTGAGGGAACTCAGTCCATGTTTTTGATGCGCTAGAACCTTCAAGTATGCAATACCAACACGCCCGAAACGCGACGTTAAATCGGAACTTTTCCCCTTGATATCTGTGGTGAAAAGATGCCCGCCTGAAAGGCAATGTTTGGAGCAGCATGTGTGCTGTGTACACATAATGTCGTACATTCGGCGTAAACCTTTAGAGGAATTAAAACATTGATATTTCTTCTTGGAAGACCTAACAGAGATATTGGTAGCGCCGTTCTTTTGCTGCTTGGTATTTATGAAACTCACTCGCTTCGCAGCCGGTGCACGTCACAGCCTTCCGTGAACGCGGCAAGCTTAAAATAAAGGAAAATGTCGAATTCATTCTCATCCTTTATTACAGTGACGCAGAAATGTATTTAGGAAAACGTCAAAACACGAATGTCACCAAAGTACGGCGCCGTATATTGTCAAAAGTGTTCTTCACACACAGAGTGGCCAAGCCAATGCTATCACGGAGGCTCTCGCGGGAAGGACAACATACGCTGTCGAGCGCATTCAATGTTGGCAGTACCTTTGCGTCGCCGACGCCTGAACACAGTGAAATACGATGTGCGGAGGAACACTCACATGCGTACAGATGGTGCTTTACAACTAAGTCATACTGAAAACCCATGCCGCGCTACTAATAGCCACTGCTCGACGGCAAGTGCAGTAACACCATAGACCACACTCCGAACGCTGCCGCCCCGGGACACTTAACAAGTGGCGCAAGCACGAACTTATGTTGCGACGCATGACGAGTAGTTGTAGAAACGCCGAAGTAAGGGCGGGCACCTGTACGAAAAACAAAGTAGCGGATCCCACACATTGTGGGAATATATGTCATGCGGAGCTATGAACGAGGAATTTGTCCATCCAATAATCTAAGCTTAAGCCTAGTGTTACGAACAGGATAAACAACCGTGTGCAAACGAAGCACGAATACCATTACAACTGTTGCTGAGATGGATTTATTGACAATATGTAAACTGTAGCAGGCAGAAGTGCCATGGGCGAGTGTTGGTTGCTTGGCACATCGGTGCCCAGGGTTAGATTCCTACCCGCCTAATGCGTTGTAAAGTAACGCTGGTGTCTGTCTCTCCGCTTGTAATGTCTGCATTTTAATCGGATTCCGTCAAAGACGGTTTCTCTTCTAGTTGTGATGCGCAAAGTGTGTTCTCATGAAAGTTTCAATGTTTATTTTGGAAGGTGCTCACGTGTAGAGTTAGAAGGACCGCGAAACACTTTGCGAGGCACTTAAGTTACCTCTTTTCCTTACTCAAACGGAAAGATTAGCGGTGGTACTATCCAGTTATGCAAAAATAACGGGAAAACGCCTTGAAACATTTTTATGAGAATTTTCTTGCCTATAGAGTCTTATACGCAACACATGTTGGAAACAGTTGCCTGCGGCCGCCTTTTGTGTTTCTGCCCAGTTCTGCAGCAACAGAGGGCCTAAGCGACACACCTGATAGATGCCGCTCACGTGCGCCGTGGTTAAAAGTAGAGACTTCAATTGCCGTGAAGGCAGCGCCGCTCCCCAGCGTCGGCTCCTTGTAATGCGTAGAAAAAAATAATAAGGCTGGGATGCATTTTTGTGTAGCTACTGCAAGTCCGAGTTATGGTCGTACATACTGGTACGAAGCTTTGTAGACTTGAGCGTTCGTAATGAGCACACCAGAGCAGGGAGAAGTAACACAGCTGATGTAGCATCGAAACCACATTCTCTAACCACTCGTTCTATTCCTCTAAGGTATGCGTCCACTGCTCCTTGATTGACAGTGCAGTATGTACAGCAACAGGTGAGGTACAGCACTATGAAGACTCGAAATCGCAGAAGCAAGGGTTGGCCGCCAGGCTACGCCACGTTTCTTTTGCCGCGATTTCAGTTGTCAGTTCATTTAACGATAGATCAACCAATCAATCAACCAGTCAGTAAATCACCTGTGGCATGCGCTCGCAAAGCCCTCGAAGAGCACCGCGTGCATGAGCTACAAGTAATAGTATTATCGGTAATAGTGGCGTACATGACAAATGTATCATTTTACGAATGTCGAGATCACTTTTTAACGATCGTCCCACATACAATCCCAATCTTCGTACGCACTAAGTGTACGACAGGATGGGGTGAGCATCGAGACGTAGGCAGCTAAACAGATGTGTAGGCACTCCCAAAGCTGCTCAAGTTCATCAATAAGTGCTTAGTGTTCAAAGAGAAAACTAAATTACGATACCGTGGCAACCTCAAGCATCACGTTTGTACATATGGCGTACAATGTGCCGGACCATGCGCGTTCAGTGGAAATGGCACATTGATATTTGTCGGATGGAAGTCCTTAAATATTCCAGATTTTAACGTATACAGTTTTACAGAATATCCGTAATCAGAATATAAAAGAGTGGCGTTCAGAATATGGAGGAACGAATAGAAAGTTCTTGTTTCGCAAGCTAAACCATGACGATTTGTCACTGCTGATATACTGTTAAAGAAACTCGTCCATATATATGTACGTTTTGCTATGACAAGGAGAGTCTTGTATTTGAGAACCGTTATTGAAATGACTTTGAACAATGTTACCTTGCCATGTTGTCTCTGTGAGAGACAGAGATGGTGTTACGCGACAAAATAATTTATAACTGACGTACCTGCGGCTCTTATATCTCTAAACTACCAGTTTACATGGATTACTTGGTATTTTGACACGTGATATGTGAAGCACTGATTTGATACATATTATGCTCTCATATTGTAGTCACTGTACACCGAAGGCTAGTATGAGCGTGTGTTAAAAGGCACGGATGCATTTTTGTGAATTAAATGCGAAATGTGAAGGCCTCGCTTGCGGGGTTCTGCCTGGAAGGAGTCTGTTTACCATGGGATACTGACGGTTTATTTTGCAAAAAACTAGAATCTGAAAAACGCGTCGGACTGCGATATTCATATTTTTTTAACGCTCTTCACGGAGCATCAAAAATTAATTACCACGAACGACACACCGTACTCATTACGTAGTTAGAGGGCAAGACAGTATACTTTGTGCCCTGTTGTGTCTTTTCTCTATGCACAACAACACAGGAGTTGTGGCATAAGTCCGAGATCTGGAAACTCTGACTTCATTGAGAACGTGGGCAGACTATGCGTAGTGGTTCAGATTGTGGGCTATGGCAAACAATTATTCTTACATGAAGGCGTGTGTAGGTCTCAATTAGGCTTCAACTGGACGTCAGGAAAGAATAAACACACAGGTGTGTTCAATCTAGCGGTAGATGTAGATGACATTGGACAGTGGGAGTACGGTTTTTTGTTTTCACCGTTTCTATTTACTGCTGTTTTCTTCTGGCTTTTTCGTCCTTTTCATTCTATGTTCTGTAGAAGATGTAAGGCATTAAATATTATGCGAGGAGAGTTCGGCGCTAGAAGTGGAACACGCGCGGTTACAATTGATTGGTCAAAGTGAGATGACGCGTCCTGCCTGCTAAGCCTATAGCATTTTAGAAGACAGACTATTTGTAGTGCCATTACATGTACTCCTAGGACAGCCTATATAAGGCTAAAACTACACTGTAAAAGACAAATGTTGACTATAACCAAATAATTTAAACTCTCGGCCTCCGTCTTAGGGCAGTCACGGTAATAAACGCGTGGTTAATTTATCCTAAAAAGTCAAAGCTAGAGCGCTGAACCTTGCAAAGTGATTTATTCTGGAAATATTTCTATGGAACGATATTGCATTTTGAGATAATGCAAAGAAAATACAAAAAGACATTAAATATTAAAGCACCTAGAACAAACCACCTGTTTGCCTCAGTTGCATTAGTAAACAGGATCGTTTACCGATGTTTGGGTGTATTTGGTTTGCTAATTAATAATTGCTGCAGCATGGCGTGTTCTTTTCCATGAGCTTCAGACTCGGATATTGAAAAAAAAAAACTCTGAGCATAGGCACGCGATCAGCGTGTCCTTTGGGTTATTGTTTTACGGTGCATATTTTCGCTTGTACAGCCAGTCACTGCACCAGCAGCACTATAACCACGGAAAGCACGGCAAAGTTTTTCGGGGTGTGAATGCCTTTTCATTGACATGTAACGAAGAGGCCAGGTTTTCGTGTGGTGCTTGGATATTCAATGCCATGTTCTCACATCACGCGCTTACCCATGTGTTGCGAAACATGATTAATAAGGAATGTGGATTTATAAATTTGATGGAAATAATATCTTGTACTGCGTCACCGACGCACGTGTCAGGTGTCAAATGCTGCGTAGTTCCTTTCGTAGAACAGTGATACTAAAGTAACCCTGCGTTTGTCTTAGTATTGCGATCGCGCTTTAGCATTTCCGTCCGCGTCTACAAAATCGCCGATTTTTCTAACTCATTCAAGCGCGCCATACTGCCCGTCCACATGCCTCTACAGATGCGCCGATGGAACTAAGAATTCCCAGAAAATATGACGAATAGACATATTTGTTCATGTAGCAAGCGGCCACTGATCTTAGCTGAGTGACATGGGTGGATAAACAGAAAAAGGAAGCAGTCGTAGCAACAAGTTACGAAATGAAACAGAGTGAACCTATGTAGATGAGACGAAAGATGCACTTTTGTGGGACGTTTTCACAAGGGATAAAGAGGAAAAACGAAATATTCTCCCACACGAAACCTGTAATTTTAACAAAGAACGACAGCACGTACTTCAACAGTACGATTTACAGCAGTACATCGTTAACACCGTAATGAGAAAGGGTGCGTACTCTGAAGTCGTTCCACATAAAATAGTGAACACATTTCAGTGTTACGTAGGGTACCTTCATGTCCTAGCTTAGGAAATATAAATTTTGCGTACGACAAAATTTTACTCAGTATAATTGCAAGATTATGGTGATTCTGTTTCGTACGCAGAATTTTTTATCGCTCCTTGCAGTTGTTTCACCGTACTGCAGTACTTTCAGGATCGCTTTTCTTTTAAATAAGCAAGCTGCCACACGTGCTGCGCTATGGACAGACTCATGTAGATCATGAATCCTGATGGTGTTTCTACAGCACCAATAGGACTGAGATAAATGTCTCTTGAAACGAACGTGTAATATATAATTGTCTCCCAGTGTCGAACGTGCGTCGTCACTTGTGATGTCTCTGCTCGAGCTCGAGGAGAGCGAGCACACATGTCACCTGATGGTGTCTACCCTGGCAATGGAAGATTCATCGTCGCATGCACAAACGTTCTTCATCCACTCAAGGTGTACCCATGCCACTCTACTGTGAACCCTTATATGCTTCTAGGTGCGAAAATTTTAAGGACGAAATGCTTTTAGTACGCGCTGGCGGCGTATTTCGAGTGTACCAACATTCAGAGCCGTTATTCGGGAATGCACACCGGATCATCCGGGTACTTACACGAAAAAATCCAGGTACTGCGGATTTTTCTTCATTTGTACTGATCCTGTATATGCCTAGGTGAAACGCTCGTGGCATGGTAAAACGATCGCTTTGTGAGTGGAAGTCTGTCTTCTATTGCCTTGACATTACAGCGAACATGATGATGGTTATAGAAAGTCTCACGAGCGGTATTTTCGCGTGCGCTCGTTTCGCTCGAAGCTTTCTTGTCAGCCCCCCACTTTGGTGTTCAGGGAAGCCAAGCCTGCGGCATTCAAATAACAATGCGATAAACGAAAGCCAAAGTGTGTGTAACCACATTAAGGAACACGGCAATGTGAAGAATGATATTTAAATAAAGCTTTATTGGCATCGACAGCGATACACTATGAGGCAGCAGATTTCATCTCAGGTGGTTCCCCGTCTGTACTGCGTGCGTATACGGTGAGTTTTCCTTATACCTTATCTTTTATTTAACCTGTTTTCTTATTCTGTGTTTTCACGTTGTGGTAATAAGAGCGTTTTGCTTTCTTGAAAATCAATGTGGAGCCATTTAACGAGTTCTGGAGCAGCTGTATGGCTCCTAAGGAGAATGTCCCTCCCACATAAAAATCTTTCGTGTACGTAAACAATGTTCCAAGTAAACGACATTAAACAAACATCCGCATCTGCTGTGCAAGGGCATTTAAGCAGCCAGGCTGCATCATGCGGCTCCATAGTCGAGGACAAATTTTTTCAGCCAGCCGTGTTTTACTGGCGACGCTATCATGCACAGCAACGCTGCAGACGATTTCTGAAAGGCCATTGAGTACCTGAACAAAGATAAGTGTAAGTGTGGATTCTCAGATTCCCGGGTAGTTATATCATGGCTGCCGGGGTAATAGTTTACATTAGAATGAGATAGGACTGTATAGTTCCCGGTAAGGTGAACACCTTATGAGCGTTGGCCACTATAGGTCATTGCTGTGCTTGTATGTTGCAATACTGCTACTAATAATTTAGGGCGTCTGGCGCTAATAGGGGCCGGAAATTTTTGTTTGTTCTTAGTTCATGTTGTTACGCGAACTCTCCAAGCTTCATGTGTTCTGTAGGTGATTTTCTTTGATTCGAGATACGGCTAGCCGGCACATACAATCTGGAGTAGGAGCTTGACGGTGCATAGGCGAAGGCGGTCGTCGGCAAGATGGGAAACGACCCTCCCCCCATTGCTGAACTACGAACGGAAAGAAACTTTCTCTACGAAGCTGGCTCCGTGGCAGAGTGTTGCGGCGCGTACTTGGGCGTTCCGAAGTTGACAGGTGTAGCGCGGAAACGGCGACGGCAAAAGGGAGCAATATGGCTGCTAAACAGCGTCTGAAGCACAGGGAGATTCTAGCGCAACAGCGCCGAGCCCTTGCCGCACAAAATGCGACTTCGGGTAGTCGTCGTCAGCAGAAATAATTATTTGTAACCACTGCCGTTTTTCTGCTCAATCGACCATGAAAGTTTCGGTAATTTCACATGCGCATGAGTGAAGAAAATTGAATTTCTCAAAATCCGTCCGAGAAATTGTAAACAAAATTGCAACTTCACTACAAACTGCACCTGTTGCTTGGACTGTAATTTAAATGTACGAGAAAATATGTCGCGAGGGAACTCGAATAATTATAGCACATTCAGAGAACGCGGTACCTTTAATGAGTGTTCTATGAGAGCGCCATGCACAAGGCGGGCGAATGGCGCTGGAGCATTTCTGATGCATTTACAGCGCCAACAAAAGAAAAGGGGAGAAGACAGAGGAGAAGACCTCGCATTTTTCCCTTTTTCTCCCTTTTTAGCACTGTAAATGCATCCAAAGTGTACATTCCAACTAGCCTAGCTAATCGCTTTGAGCGCTTTATCATTCTGCTCTTAAGTCGAAGGCCATGCATCCAGCAGTACTTTTTCATGCCACATGCGCGCTCGCCGAAAATATTTCTGCGATGGGTTATGGGAGGGTAAGGAAACAGGGGACAAATTCGGAGGCTGGGCTGCGTGTGCTAACAGAGCGGCCTAAGTGAGCAGCAACGATGGAGGACGACTGGCATGGTTGTCGCAGGACAAGGTGCACCCACAGAAGTTACTCGTTGAGTATTAGTGACTGGAGAAACTGTCTCGCAAACCTCGGTACGAATACCATGCTACAGCATCGGAGTCCGAACTGGGGCCACGTCTGGCTGTGCAGTAACAGCGAGAGCTGCCTGGCCATCTCCACTCTGAGAAGAAAACTTCGACCTGTCTTGAAAGAGAGCAGTGATTTTAACGGCCGCTTGAAACTGCGATGCCTGCGACCTTATCTGATTCCAGGACGCTTTGTCTTGCAGTGGAGCGTTGGCGGCATGGTTCGTGAAAACTCAACCGTTGGTCTATGAATGTGGTACTTTAGTTGGGAGCGCGTACAACAGCATTTCCGCTACGCCATCTACGATAGCTTTGAGAATGTCCTTTATCTTCTGGTCTATTGTGTGGTTAACGCCTGTTGAGTAGATCGAGAACATTCAAAATGTAGCTAGGTAACCTCTTCAGTCTGCTGCGCTCGCTGGCGCAGAGTCTGTTCAGGTCCAGCCTCATCCACAGCTTACCGGGCCCAGCCTTTGGAAAAAAGGCGGAATACTCGTCAGGTTGTGATGTCTGATTTGTGGTTGAAATACCCAAGTCTTGCTAGGCCGCTGATGTAGAAGAATGGTGACTCAGATTGGCCTGGTCGTGCATTTGTTAAGTGCTGCTACAACGAATCCACCATGGCGGCAACGCATGGCACTTGGCCACGTCATGCAATACACTTTGACGCCATGCCGCCATGGCATTTTGTGGGGTGGCTTGCAGTGTGATGTAAAGTCGGCAGTCACGTAACTGCACGGACGGCTGTTATGTCGAAGAGAAATTCACGTTAGGGTACGCTGAGGTGCCATAGCTTGAATTTCTCTGTGAAATAACGTCTGTCGTAGGACCATTCCTACGAAGCAAAGCAAAGCTTGACGACAGCATTCTGAGTGACGACAGTTCGTACTCTTGGTTATATTGCTATACATGTGGTTAACATAAACCACAACAAGTGACGTTTGACAAGAAGCACCATCTACCGTGACCCCGCGATAAAACTGGCCATCTTTTACACGCCAAAGATTCGTCTCCTTAACCTGTCTCGCTTTCGGTGCTCAGGAGAGGCTGCGGTCAATAACGACACCAACGAATCTCTGTGTACGTGCGTAGGGGAGGACTCGAGCACCACGTAAGAGTGAATAGCTAGTCATTCGATTGCATGTTAAGGCCATAGCAACGCTCTCTTCAGGTGGCACTTGCATCCTGAGTGATGCAAGATAACTACACAAATGCTTGATGTCACTTACAGGAACTGTCGTTTCGTATATGCACTGAGACGCCTGAAGTGTTAAAGAGATACGTACACCTAAGGCAGGTAGTAAAAGAAGATAGGAACTGTGGGAATCGAGTAATGATGACCACAAAAATGCCGGTGAATGCGTTGGGCAGGAATTCTCAGATCACCAGTCATGACATTGCCCTGCAGATGGAAAGTGTACGAAAGCTCCAGTTTACAGCTGCTTAAATGCCTCGCAGGAACCTGGGCACCCATAAAAAGGTCTAAGCCTAGATTGAGCAGGACGCAGCGTGTCGTTGAAAGCAAAATCACACATTCATCGTTAAGACACGAGAAGGGCAGATGGAGAGCAATGGCTAATGAAACCTTACCGAAATCAATGAGGGATGGGCAATAGGGCATATAGAGAGAAGTTAAGGAAAGCGATGAATATTAAGGCGAAAAGACTCCATTTGAAAAGAAAACGCAGCCATTAGAGAGGATGTGATAAGGTAGGTTGGCGGATAAGATCAAGAAGTTAGCCGTGATGGCACGGCTGCAGCAGCAGAGCTCAATTAATTCATTAAATCCCAGGTTTGGTGCGGGTGAGTAAAATAACAGTTGCAATATGCATTCACAGGCTGGTGGGGATGATGACTATGTGCTTTACATCAGAACTACGCGGCAGACTTCCGGCACTGCCATAAAGGTGTGGGAGGGATCAATAGCGCTTATCGTTGCACCGCGCGAATGCATCACGACCAATTGTAGCTCCAAAACACGCTCTGAAGGTTGTTAGGCAGCGAAGCTGTAAACCTCACACCCCACGACTACCTATTGCGGTGGCGCTTGAACATAACATGCACCCGTATAAAAAATAAGAAAAAACGACACTTTCGTTCCGCTAGGCAGTCAAACTCGCAGCTAGCCTGGGACAAGTATAAAAGTACAGCCAAAGAATACCTGGCATCATTAGCAAAAGCAAAGAGAATTTTTTTTTCAACCACCCTACCTAACATGCTTCAGGATAACCCACGCTGCTTTTGGAAAATCATGAAACCGGACGACAAAACTAAACTTTCTCTTTGTGACAGTTCTGGATCTCCCATTGCTGATTGTGACATTCCATCTGTCTTCAACTCTACATTTTGTTCCGTTTTTACTAACGAACCTAGGAGCGAACTTCCTGAATTTCCTCATCTTGCTTTTCTACCAATGCCGAAGATTAAGTTCAACCCAGAGGGTTGATGATTAATGTAATCAATCAATTAAAAAATTCTTCATCATGTGGTATAGATGGCATCAATGCCAAAATTCTTAAAAATACTAAACATGTCTCTGGTTCCATACTGTCAATCATTTTTCAGCAGTCGCTCGACACAGGTGAAGTCCCATTGGACAGGAGAATTGGGAAGATCATTCCGGTCTTCAAGAAGGGCGATCGCTTATCTGCAGGTAACTACCGTCCCATCTCGCTGACTAGTGTTTGTTCTAAGATCATGGAACACGTAATCTTTTCTCATGTTGCCAGCTTTTTTACATCTGTAAGTTTTTTTCACCCAAACAAGCATGGCTTGGGTCACTCATGCGAGACCCAACTAACATTATCCCTGCATGACATCCACCTCCATATAGACCGTAACATCCCAGTTGACACACTGTTTCTAGACTTCGAAAAAGCCTTTGACAAGGTGCCCCACTCTCACCTCCTGCTAAAAGTCTCACGTCTAAGCCTTCACCAGCATGTTTTCAACTGGATCAAAGTATTCCTAACAAACCGCAAACAATTGGTGCATGTTAATAACCTCTCCTCCAACCTCTCCTCTGTCTTGTCCGGTGTGCCCCAGGGTACCGTCCTCGGACCTCTCTTATTTCTAATATACATCAACGACATTCCACTTTCCGTTCAATTTAACATTCGTCTTTTTGCCGATGATTGTGTCCTTTAACGCCCAATACAGAACTCTACCGATACTTCTTCCCTACAGCATGACCTCTTACGCATCCAACAGTGGTGTAGCACCTGGTTGATGCCGCTTAATGCGAACAAAACATTACTCATTTCTTTCCATCGTCGCAGAAACTACGCGCCGGCTACTTACACAATCAACAACTGTCACATAGCTGCTACCAACTCAATCAAATACCTAGGTGTCCATCTTTCAAGCGACCTATCATGGGGTGACCATATAGACCACATAGCTCACTCCGCTAACCGCGCCCCTGGTTACATACGCCGTAACATTTTCATGACACCACCTTCCATTAAACTACTCACTTATATTGCCATTGTCAGAAGTAAACTTGAATATGCATCTGCTGTCTTTGACCCCCACCAAACTAAACATATTAAAACTCTGGAGTCTGTCCAGAACCGAGCAGCCAGATTCATTACTTCAGATTACTCCCGCTACTGCAGCATCTCCGCCCTAAAGTCCCAGCTAAAACTTCGTACCCTCGCTCTTCGTCGTCGTATTGCACGTCTCTGTCTTTTCCACAAATTCTTTCCTTCAGCCACACGTGACAAGCAGCTTATCCAAGCAGTCCATCGAGGTCATCGCACAAGTCATCCAAACGCCGTGATTCCGCCACGTGCACACACCACATCATTTCAGCAGTCATTCTTCGTGCGCACCGCCCAAGACTGGAATGACCTTCCGGAAGAGGCAGCAGTCATCCGCGATTTTACGCGCTTAAAGAATGCCATCCAAGAAGCAGACTCACCTGTATCTTAACCACCATTGTCATCGATACCGCCTCTTTTATGTCACCCACCACTCATTTAATGTTCCATACGGAACCTTTGAGGATATAATAAATTAATAAAAAATAAATTTTAACGGCATGCATACACTCGGCGCCTTGCGCGAGAGCTGCCAACGCCACCTAGATGTCTAGGTGGTGCTGGAGCTGCTGGGTTTTGCCTAGGATGCTGCTGAGCAAGTCGATTTGGTCTTTTTGTCAAGCATTATTCTAACCCTATTCTTCTGGCATCTCGACTTTCCGTTGTCCACCCGTGGTAGCCTGGAACGAACTGAGTGAGTTGATAGACCGATGTCTGCTCTAGCAATGGACCGAGCCGCCTAAATCCACGGACACAGGGCGCGTTCAGGGCGAGCTCGGGGAAACGCCGTCGGCGTCGGCAGCAGCTCTACGCTTCCCACTATTTCCTGCTTCACTCCTCTCCACCCGCTTCCGCTATGCTGCGCGACGCTGCTTTTTATCGGTACAGGCCAGGGTGGTGGATGGTAGTGGTTTAATATTAGAAATGACGCTTATTTCTGCATACCGATAGGGAGCACGGCACAGGGGAAGGGGGAATGGGGAATAAAGAAGAAGGAGAAACTGTCTGGGTCTTGTCTGTTCGTGAAGGAGGCCGTTAGTTTATTGGAGCGTCCACTAGGTTGCGGGTGCTCAGCGAGCGGTGGTGATCTCCTTCACCTCCCCAAACTCTAAGAGGCTGTGGAGACCCCGTAGTTTAGTAGGTGAAGATCCGCCGCAGTGGTGTAGTGGTTACGGTACTCTGCTGCCACCCAAAACACGCGGGTTCGATTCCGGCCGCGGCGGTCGCATTTTCGATGGAGGCGAAAATGCCAGAGGCCAGTGTGCTGTGCGTTGTCAGTGGTCGTTCAAGAACCCCAGGTGGTTAAAAATTCCGGGGCCCACCACTACGGCCCTCGTCTCCTTTCTATCACCAGCGCAGAGGAGGCGCTGCTATCACCAGCGCCTCCTCTGCTGTTACTTTCAGTCCCTTTCTGCTATCCCCACGGTCGCTGAGCCGTGCTCCCGACATGGGCTGCAGAAATTAGCGTACTTTCGTTAATTAACGGAACCACAATGATGCCGTAACATGCGCCGCGTTCTCCTCGCCATGCGCCCGTCCTCCTCTCCACCACGGTATGCTGGCTTGCCTTTTTTGCTGGCGTTTTCTGTTAACGCTGACCACGCGGCGACAATTTCATTTGCTGGTAGAGGTATACCGCTCGCTGGAAAAACACGACGGCCATCTCAGTATACCGTTGTATGTAGCGGCCGAGCCAAATGTATACCGAATGCTTTTACGGGAGTCAAACACGCACAGACGCAAGCATTCAATGAACACTGTACCTTGGCGTCCCCGAGGATTGTACAGGATGAAAAACGGTACCTGTGAGAAAACTCAAATGGGTACGGATGTTAGTGTACTTACATTTTAGCAATAAGAGAAAAGCATGACGGGCTACAAATCGCCATTGCTACACGATACCAAAAAAAAAAGAAAAACAAGGAAACACCGTAGAACACGCTACGAACGCCTGTCGCGTTGGTGCATTGCACAGACAGCATGTTCAAAAATTTCTGCTTCGTCAAATGAGTGGTAGTAGAGACGCCGAGGCACGTGCAGGTATCAGTACGAAATCACTTCTTTTCAAGGAAAGAACCATCCTAGGATAGGGGGATTGAGAGGATTCACGTCTCAAAGTGCAGCGGTTGCTTGTCTCTCATCGCAGCGAAAGACACCATGCTGCATTTTAAATGCGAAGCAGCTTATGGTCGGGGCTATGTCCCTCTCTCCAACCGCCGTGTGGCGTCCACACCGCATTGCGTATGCGCATCCTCCTCTCCATTTCTCAACTCCTCTCGACATTCCTCCTCTCCGAACGGCGCGCATTGACTATGGACACGCTCTTTCTTCGATGAACGCTTTACCAGCTCGCATCGAACGACAACGCGCCCTCGCCAGCAAGGGACAACGCAGGCAGCGTCTGCTAGCGTCAAACCGATGCAGACGCGGTGTGCACCCCCCCCCCCCCCCCGTGCTGCTTCGCATCGCCTCTTTGTCCCCTTTAGTGGACATGGTGCATTTTTAAAGACGATAGTCTTTCTTGGGATACTTCAACGCAGAAATTTTGGTCTGTCCGTCTGTGTGTGTGTCTGTCCTGCTTTTCGATTCAGTGGAATGGCGAAAGTTTAACCCCTTCCTCAACGATCACCCATCTTGAACTGGTAGCTGTGTTCATACTTCTGAACACAGTCGACCAAAAAGCAAATATTACGCATATCTGAGGTGCAACATCAATACGTGAGTATTGGGCGGTGTATTCTTTTATTTGAGAAAATGCATAGATATGTAATTCTAAAGACCGCAGTGTTTTTACGCTTCGTTGACAATGCGACGCAATGAACGAAAAAGCGGACGTTTCCTACGCTTCGGTAAAGCGACACGGTGTTGCCACCTACCAGCAGCTCTGCGTACTACGCAAGCTTCTTGCATTTCCCGATATCTTGGCCAGATGGCGTACATATCTCACGCAGCGCTGCCTCCATTTCATCAGTGCCAGCCACACGCGGCCGATTCAACATGGACGGGGCGCTGTCTGAAGCAAGGCAAAACCTAAATGACCGTTTGATGATATAGAACACTCTACAAGACATGCCCAGACAACGCAGGGAAAGGACTGACGAGCAAATTGCAGCGGAGAAGGACCGGCGTGCCGATGCCCGTCGTCCCAAGCGTGCTCAGGAAACGTCAGAGCAACGAGCCCAGCGACTAGCGAAACATCGTGAATCGAGGCGCGCCCGGAGGCAACAGGAAGCAGACAAGGTGCGCGATGCGCGAATTGTCACTGACCGAGAGGCTAAGCGAGCGTACGCGGCGGCTGAACAGACCCCCGAAGCTCGTGCCGAACCGCAGATGAACCGGGACTCATGTAGTAGGGTAGGTAGAAGACTATGGTCTTTCGACGACATTTGCAGCGAAGCACGGAGATATGCGGCCAATTTTTTTTTTTTCATTGGGTCTTATGCACGACGTCCAAAAGAGAGCGAACGCAATTGGACGCGCAAGCCAACAGATGAAGAGCGGTACATTTTAGTCTGTCATTCAGAACACATTCGAGCCCGACCTGCAGCAGCTACTCTCGAATGTGCTTCGGGCAGCGTGTCCATAGTTGCTAGCAGCGTGATGTACTGTGGCCCGCATCGCGGCCACACTAAGTTGACAGCGAGCCGAGGCCGCTGGTCGTGTTCCACCTTCACATACGCTATTTTCGCCCGCGACGTAAGCTTAACGCTCTCTCCTCTGCTGAATTTCCACAGCGCACACACGCAATACTTACCGCACAGCAGCAAAATGGAACGTAAATAAACTTTGACAGCCTGCTCATCAGTGCTCCTGCGAGGGGCGTCTAGTGGTATTTCATTCCATTCGTGCGAGTCTGGTCACACCAGTGTAGACCTGATTGCTTGCCTAATAACCCATGTTTACTAGAATTCAGCGTGCCCTTAAGGCTGTCTGATTGATTGATTGATTGATTGATTGATTGATTGATTGATTTATGGGGTTTAACGTCCCAAACCAGCTCTGATTATGAGAGACTGTCCAAATTCATGAAGTTGCAGTCTTCCTTCAGGCATTGCTATCGCATTTATTGTTTCGTCTTTCTGACGAAACTCACTTTATTATTCTTGATTTGTCACCGTCTATAATACAATTCGTTAATTCAGAAAAAAAGCGAAACGAGTGCCAATAATGTGCCGCCTGAAAAGAGAGGGAGCGGTGAAGTACATCTTCCTTAGGTGGTATTTCAAGCATGATGTTTTTTAAGCCTCCTGCAACTACTGTAATGCTCATAAACTTTCGTCTTTGTGATTTCTTTATTGCTGCAGCATTTTCCACGTAAAAATATTAAGAAGCCTCAAGTATGACCGGGTTATTTTACGCACTTGTCATTGTTGGCCTGTTCAGGTGCGTTCAGGTAAGTTCGTCCACTGGGCACCCAAACATTATAAATTTTAGGTATATGTAGTCGTTCATATACTTCGCGTGAAAAAAATCGCCGCTTATCCACGAAATTAAATATGATGAGTGGGCGAAGCACCGGGGGTTCATTCGGGATACCGGGAATCCCCCGCATATAGCCAGTGGAACATGCAAATGAGTGACAACGCATGTGTGCAGTATATACAATATTGTCTTATTGGTCGTATATGGTATTGAGGTGCGGACTTCGTGCGATCGCATGACTTGCAGCTGTGCCCGAAACTCCGGTCAAGGAAATCACGCTTAAACAGCGCATCAGTGCCACCAACCTCAGGGAACGACCGCTTTGGGCGTTTTGCAGCCGCTTCCCGCGCTCTCGCCGCCTCCGGGTCCGCTTGCCGGCGTCGACGTGGCGCTTCAGCTTCGTGGGCCTTCACAGCCTCCGGTCCGCTTGTCTGCATCGCCGTGGCGCTGGAGCTTCGTGAGTCCTCAGCTCCGGCTCAGCTTGCCGGCGCTGCCGTTTCGCTGAAGCTTCACGAGCTCGCAACTCTGGATCCGCTTGTCTACGTTGCCATGCTGCCGCCCCTCTGCGAGCCCTCAGCTCCGCTTGCCGTTTTGCCGCCATGTCTTCATTCATAACGAGCTCCACTCCATGACTGCCGCTGTCGAAGAGACAGATCGCGTGTCGGGAGCGAGCTAGAGTTACTGTATGTCTATGCTAGTACCCGCGGTAGCATATAGAGTAACTCTAGAGCGAGCGACACCGCAGCGCCTCTAGCGGGCGCTCAAAGTACTATGTCACGCCGACAAGGGGACAAGGCTCGACCCTAAGGAGCTTCGTCCCTAAAAGTGCCTGTTTCCTAGTGATTGTGGTAACGTAGCTCCGCGACCCTGTGCTCCAGCATTAAGAACACTCAGTGATGTAAAAAATGAGCAAAATGTAGGTGATTTACGGTATGCGCTAGCCGTACATGCATGGTTGAGAAAAAAATCTCAACCTCCCTCAGCCGTGCTCAAGCTGAGCGAGTTATCATTCGAGCAAGAAGAGCTATACTTTTCTATTTCCTTCCTTCTTTTGTAAAAAAAGTATTCTATGTCCTTCCTTCTTTCTTCGCCTTTCTGGTTAACCTCCCTGCCGTTCTGTTTTCCCCTTCCTTCCTTCCTTCCTTTTTTCTTGCTGGATCGATTTATTCAAGGGAAAACAGAGAATACGCCTAAGAGACACGGCTAGAGGCAAACCATGCCTGATAGGGCCGTGCACCTACATGTCAAGCACCCTATGATGGAAATAAGCGCACAATATTTGTGAGTATGCATTCAGTGGGACTCATAATACCGCTACAGATGAGTCGCGCTTGGATCACACGCTCTAAAGGAGAGAGCGGAAGAAAGCCGAGCACAGGCTTTTTTCTGAGCTCTGCATTGAACGTTTTGTAGTCCTCCTAGCTTCAGCATGAATCGCAGCGCTGCGTGCGCTGCTTCGCAGGGGGAGCCTAACATAGCTAGTCCAGAATTAGGGTTGGACGGTGGGATGCAATGTACTGAGAATAAATTTGAACGAGCTATCATGCAAAGCGATCGAGAGTCAAAGTATTTCTATTTTTACGCATTCGCGCCTCTTTAACATCAATGCGCTTTGCACGTCGAGCTGGCACGTCTCTACGCCGCGTGGAAGTTAGTCGCGACGCCGTTGATAGCGTTATGTAGCACACCGCCCCGCTCTGAGACGGCGCCGATGTTGAACCGCTGATGAAGCTATATCCCATCGGCCTTTTGTATTATGGAACTTAGCCGTAGGTTGTCTGTTGCATCTTCATGATGCTGAAGTTGGCATCCTTACCAGAGCCGTTCCTGGCAGTGCCTTACAGATCGCAGTAAGCTGCTGCGCCAGCCGGGACCCTTTCACACAGTCGTCAGCTGCCAGGCTTCAGCAGAGCCCCAGCACCACCTTCCCTCACTTGCAACTCCACTGGTCCCAACTCTCTTCTGTGTTCCTACACTTATGCTTCTCTGCTAGCCCCGTTTCACTGTTCCATTGGACAATGTCGCCTACTGCGCACATCTTCCACTTCCTTTCTGCTACATCTTCATGACCTCTTTCTTTTCACGTCACACCTTCTTTCTCTTCTTCTAGATATCTTCCTTTAAATACCTAGGTTTTCTCTCGATGAAGAGATTGCTAACAAAGGATGGAGAACAGTGAATGGTGCTGGAGCCAACGTTTCTACAAGTAGACCTGTCTTCGTCAGCATAGCAACTGCCTTCTTCAGCATTCCCTTACTCTTTGCACACTCTATCGATCTTCCGAAGGACATGAGCAGAAGAGGGGTGTTGGAGGAAAAAAAGAAAAGAAAAGAAGAGGAGGGCAGTTGGGTGACTTGTGTTAACGTAACTAATATAACTGGAAAGAACAAAAGCTTGGCAGTTTGGCTAAAAACAGTGACTGCAATGTTTAACGCCTTTGTTTTCGCCGAACTGGACGGAGAATTAGCGCTTAAAAAGATATGCGGAAGAGGAGTTGTTAGCTTGTGCAGTCAAAATAGCTTATTTTTTTACCATGAGGGTCGTTAACCTAATGTTAATTGTCGTTAATCTATCTAATTGGCCCTGCAGCCTACAGGCAGGAACGTTTCAAAGGGAACTTTTTTTTATCGATTGCCTAATGCAGGCAGTCAACGCCATTGTTTGTCCGCGGCAGTGGATATACACCGCTGTAAATGCGAAGCATTTCTTGGCAAGTGTGAGTCACTTTAATCGTATCTATCTATCTATCTATCTATCTATCTATCTATCTATCTATCTATCTATCTATCTATCTATCTATCTATCGAGACACCAAAATTCTATTGGTAGGATAAGAATGTGTAGTGAACATGAATGATTAACTTTTAGATGCCTAATATAATATACTCATCAACTACGTCATGATTAAAGACACTGCAATGACGTGTGGCTTATACCAGCAGTGCTCGGCCCACGGTATGCGTCACATGGGTTTGAATCTTATAGAACTTATGTCAACCAAGGACCGAGTAGACATATGAAACGCCGGGGCTGCGTTAAGTAAACATAATACACGTTTCGACTGAGGGAATCAAACCGGGAACTTCGAACGGAGTGTGAAGTTTTCTGCGCCCCACCTCGGTGCACTGCGCCCAGGATCAGCCCACATTTCTGTTGTTGTGGTTGACGCACGAAGGCCCGCTCTTAAGACCAGAAAGGAACACCGCTTGCCGTAGGTTGCGATTGAAATGTACGCATGACAAGCACGCAGACACACATTCAACCTATCAAGCTTAATGATGATATCGAACACAGGCCCTCCAGGTGCCAAGCACGAACGTTCTCACCCGCCTACGGCTGCTTCACTCTCTCGGTAACGTAGCAAACAAACCTACTGCACCAGCAGTTGCAAGAATGGTGTTTGTTTAACGTGAATCCCGCTTCTAATATGCGATCAGCACTGTCATAGGAATATATATCTGCTGCTACCATTCGGTATGGTTTATTGCAACTTTGAAAGATCCCGTAGGAATACTTAGAAGGAAGGAGGTTATAGCAGCACATCAACGCACCCTATAGTGCATTTTTCTTTGACCAACTGATGTATAACGTTAATTCCAGTGGTACGTCATACCATGACCTCTAATCGAGCCGCCACGGTGCGGTAGACGTTCCTGATTACCTCATGATAAGCCCACTCCTGAACTGGCACATGCCATTCGCACAAAAATGTTGATTCTTCTCGTAAGTTAGCTGAATGCCAAACAATCCGTCATAGGCAATTCGTTCGCTGATTGCTTCGCATTACACCGAACCCCACAGTGCGTAGGATCTGCAGAATTTTTTTAGCATGAGTTTGGTCTGCTGTAACCAACGTAAAACCTCCAAGTGTCTTTTTTTTTCTGCACCAAAATAACATTTGTCCCACAAGTACGTCACAACGTTTCAATAACATTTTTTAGAGCATAACCTGAACGCACTCGGCCATAACTTCCCCTTATGTGAGATTTGCTAACGTTCTTACCGATCCGCGTGTCACCAGCTCGTTTCGATCATGTGTTGTGATCGAAAACATGATGAAGGAGGTCGTTCACCACGTTCGCAGATTTGAAAGACGGAAGCACGTCTCTTCAACACCTCGACTAATCTTCGTCAAACGCGCGGCGCAGCTCCTTCCTAGCATTGTGGAGAACCCGCGACTCGAAATAAGAATAATGTCTACAGAATGCCAAGTGTTTTTCACCTTTCGGTGTTCTATAAGCAAAGATATAACTTACGGATATGTCATCAAAGAGGGGGAGATTCAGTGATCGGTGAAGTATAGCAGGCATTGGCAAATATTTAGGTATCATGAGATATGTCGCTCTATTGTTAATGAAGACAACAAGAAAAGACCCTACTTTGCCCTTCTTAGCATTCACAGCGATAACAGGTTGAACGGCGGCACGGCAGACGAATGCTTTATAGATGGACTCAAACACAACGGTTGACATCAGGTTTCATGATTGACCTGCGACTTCATCGTAGGCAACAAGCGTATTTTGCGCGGGCAGCGACTCATCATCGTCTATAGGAAGAATATCAGTCTTGGCATAAACTTCACCGATCACACTGTGGACGAAAGCACTATGCTGTTGGAGGAAGTTAATACTAAAATAATGTATTGTATGTTGCGCTGCCGAGATAGGAACTCAGTTAGGAACACTTTTTCCAGAAAACAAGAAGTTAACGACATAACGTCCGACAGGATGAAGTATTTCGCCCCGACACCAAGAAAGCGTTCACTTCTGGCAAGCAAGCGTAAACTTATGGAGAATGTGATCGTTGAAGAGACGACGCGTAGTAGAAATTGATGAACCTGTGGTCGATAAGGTCCTTGATTCCTTAACGCATTTATTTTGTTGCTGAAAGTTATAACTCGTTGATATGTCAAATCAACTTTTCTGATCTACCTAATCTGCCCTGTTTTAAGCTCCCTGTGTAGTGATGGGTGCGAGCTGTCGTAGCAATGAATGTGAGAGCGGTAGCGGGGCAGATGGGGTAATAAACCTGAGTCTAGAGCTTAAAAAATTACTGCTAGACCAATGTTCAGGCACTCACTATGAAAGAGGAAGCACACCAGTGGTAGTGTACTGCTTGCGTAGTGCTCTACTAGTTCGACATGAACTGGCTAGCCTGGAAGGACGTATTAAACTACTGCGCCGGATATTATTGATGTCTTGCTATAAGCTGCCCCAGGGCGGCCGTGCCAGCGTAGAAGTTTCCAAGGCTTGTACGTCAGAACACGAACATCGCTGGTGCTCTAATGAACGAGAACGACGATTGACGGAGATGGCGCGGGCGCTGAACGGCGCGGGAAAAGGCTCGACCGGCGGCACTGTTCCGTCTAGAAGCGCTTAAACAGCTCAGAAATGAGATGAAGTTTACTCGAACACTTAAATTACTACAACCTTCATAAAAGCAACAATATCAGCACTGGATTCTAGCAGCCACGCAAGCAAAGTAGCTGTCGCGCCCAAATTTAATTAACACGTTCGTTAGCGCGTAAGCGTCTAAGGTCCGTTGCTAAAATCGACTTCATAACTGGCGCAGCTCAGGGATGTCTCTTGTGGAGCATAACTGAATACCACGGACCGAAATACGCAGGAGAGGACCAGTGCGTTATGTGGGCATCGAAAATACCATATAAGATCAGTCACGGCCACTCAATAAAAAAAAAATTACAGCATGTCCACGGAGTGAATGATGGTGAGTGGGCGAAGCTCGGGAGGTTCATCGTAGATCGTGCCAAGTTCTGGGTTAATTTAGTTAACGTGCACGCTACGAATCCTCATGGTTCAACTATGCACAAGTGAAATATCCCACCGGCATTTCATTGCAAGTAAAGAACCAGTGCCTATATATATACATATATATGGGTTGCCGGTGAACGCTTCTCCAACGCGAGCAGTCGGTGTTTCTCAATCAAGAAACTCGCTAGGAGACCACAATTGGTATAGGAGGCATCAGGACTGACACCTTCAACACGCCTCAAAAGGGAACACCGCAAGGCTCTGTGATATCCCCTATGCTCTTCAACATTGTTATGACGGGCTTAGAACGGCAGCTAGAAAAAATTGAAGGAATCAGACATGCCATCTACGCAGACGACGTCACAATCTGGGTGACCAAGGGATCCTTGGGAGAAAAGCAAGACCTTCTGCAGAGAGCAGCCGATACGGTCCACGCATATGCCCAACACTGCGGACTCGCATGCTCCCCGGAGAAATCCGAGGTGCTCAGGGTCTACAGAAGGGTACACAACGCGCAGAACTCTATAGAGGTCTACATAGGGGGGAGGAAAATGCCCGAAGTATCCCAGATTAAGATCCTTGGCATGTGGATACAAAGTAACCGACGTCTGGATTATACAATCCGACAGCTCGCGAACCCCACAGCGCAGATCACGAGGATGATTGCCCGAATCTCCAACAGAAGACGAGGCATGAAAGAGGAAGACACTTGTAGGCTAGTACAGGCAATAGTTGTGAGTAGGATTGTATACAGTGTCCCCTACCAAACGCCGCTCGAGCAGGAAAAGGATCAGTTAGAGGAAAGCTTACAAATGCGCTCTCGGACTACCGGTGAGCACCTCGACTGATAAATTTCTCAAACTGGGCATCAACAACACAGTGCAAGAACACATCGAGGCCCATCTTCTCTCGCAAGAAATGAGACTTATGCAGACCCCGACGGGCAGGAACACGCTGAAGATACTGGGCATGAGGGATGTCTGCAGAGAAATTAGCAGGACGGAGTGTATACCGAAGGATATTCGAGAGAAGATTGAGATCAGCCCAATACCGAAAAACATGCATCCAGAACTACACAAGTCCAGAAGAAAGGCATGGTCGCAAGCTCATGAGAGATATTTCACCGGAAGAAAAGATGTGTTATACGTCGACGCGGCGACATACCAAGAACACTCCGGAGCAGTAACCAGCGTTGTTGATCACCAGCTTAGGGAAGTTAATTGCGCGTCCATCAAAGGCAACAACATCCTCGAGGCTGAGGAAGCGGCGATCGCGCTCGCCATCACCCATCAGGGCGAGGAGGACATAGAAATTCTTACGGACTCGCAAGAAGCCTGCAGAAGGTACAGCAGCGGACGCATATCCACTGCGGCCATTCGCATCCTCAAAGCGAGGAAAATCACGTTCTCGAGATGCTTCATAACGTGGACACCAGGCCATGAAACTGTGACAGGGAACCAGCGTGCGTACGCCAACGCCCGAGCATACGCCAACCGGGGGGCGCACCACGACGGGGAACTGAGCACAGTCACAAGACTGGACAATTTTGGAACATCAAAGAGCCTTAAGGAGGACATATCCCCCTTTCCATAAAGACCTTAGTAGAGAGCAGTCGGTTGCCTGGAGACAACTGCAAACTAATACATACCCCAATTTGAGCCTACTTAGCAAAATTTATCCCACGATATATGACGATAAATGTCCGCTATGCGGGGAACACCCAACGCTGTACCACGTTACGTGGGCCTGCCAAAAATCTGAGGTAGTGCCAGTAAACAAAGCACCAACACCGGAGCAGTGGGAGGCTGCGCTATCCTGCTCGAAGCCTGATGAACAGCTCAAGCTGATCGACAGAGTTGGCAAGATGGCAAAGACCACAGGGGCCCTGGACTGAAGGCTCCTCCTACGCCTGGAAACTTACCTTGCGAAAATAAAGTTTTTTCTTCTTCTTCTTCTTCGCTAGGAGACGCTGCCTGCGCCAACGATGTCTCTCGCCGGTGAAGGCGCGTTCTCCTTCTTTGCGAGCTGGTACAGCGTTCCTCTAAGAAAGGGCGTTTCCATAGCCTACGCGCGCCTTTCGCTCTCTCTCTGTCTCTCTCTCTCTCTCTCACACAAGACAGCAGACTTACGCGCCGGGAGGCAGCGCCGGGAGAGAGAGAGAGAGAGAGAGGCACAAGCCGAGGCGAACGCCGAGGGCGAGCGCGTGCCGGGAGGCACGCGGGTTACGCCTGACGCCTGACAAGGTTAGACTAAGAGGAGCTTCGCCCCTAAAGCTGCGGCCTGCCGCCCCTAAAGCTGCGGCCTGCGGAGCTGCGGCCTGCCGAGTGAAAGTGCTTTCAATGGGGACGCGTGTGACAAGCGGAATCGTCAGACGCGACCGCAGTGGCGCTGCTCATCGGGAGCTCTCGCGCGAATGCTGACAAACGCTGTCATTGGGATGGTGCAGGTAGCCATAGGCCAGCTAACGAAAGTACAAAAATGGGTGTTTTTATTTATTGTGTTTACGTGCACGTGCTCACTGCTGGCTAGCCGCCTCTGCGAACCGTTGCGGACCGGTATTCTTTCACCGATGTTGAGCGCCATTGGGCCGCACCTGTTTTTCATTGAGGGGCCGTGGATCAGTCAAGTAAAACATAATGGTAAGGAATCAAGGATAGAAGATGAATGAAGTGAATTCCCGGGAATCTAGCATGCATGAAAATGCCCTCTTCGGTGGTACAGCTAAGAGGACTTCCAAGCCACTCAGTACTTTAACCTGGCCTACCGCGGTGGTCTAGTGGCTATGGCGCTCGGCTGCTGATCCGAAGGTTGCGGGATCGAATCTCTGCCGCGGCGGCTGCCTTTCGATGGAGACGAAATGTTGAGGCATGCGTACTGTGCGACACCAGTGCACGTTTACGAAACTCACGTGGTGGAAATTTCCGAAGCCCTCTACACCGGCGTCTGTGGTAATCATATCGCGGTTTTGGGACGTGAACTCTGCCTTCGCGCAACTGTGCCGAGGCTGTATGAGTCAACCCAACATTGGCGACATGACGCTTACTGAGGTAACAATTTACGAAACGCACTATAAAAAAATGACACCATATCCCCGAAGGGGACCATGGGATGACGCGGAGCATCGCTGGGAGTTTCAACGGTGCATTTAACCGCGGTGTTCACAGGTTTGCAGTGTTTTCGGTGTTGCCTTTGCGGTGAACCTTGCGGTGAAACTTGCAGGTTATTACGTTGTTAACTTGGTTCGTTACCACGCATCGCGTGACCGTTGTCAGAGTGTGGGTTGATGCTGGTGCGTATATACTTGCGTCAAACCCCTCGCTGACGGAACTGTTGCTTCCGTCACACAACACCACCAACTACTTTCATCCGAGAAGGAGGAGGTACTGCTTAGGAATGGTAAAATCAATGAACGATTAATCGATTAATCGATTAAATGCACACCGTTAATCGATTAATCGTCATCGATTTCTCCCTTTCAGTTAATCGAATTAATCAATTAAATATCTTCGATTAATCGATTATGGCACCCCCCCCCACCCACCCCAACACCGCCCCTTGGCCGGAGCGCATGATTGGAAGGCGCGCGACGACGAGACGCAGATGTCGGGCGCATATCTGTACGCAAGTAGAAGGAGCCCGGAGCCGCGGGCAGCCATACCCCATAGAGATAGAAATGAACTCGTCCCGATCTCCGTCGCCTACACCGTTTTATTTAACCCCCAGATTTCACTTGCTTCTTGTGTAAGTGCCACATCGTAATATGCGCTGCTTATTCCTTGACTGGTTCCGTCCTTATTGCCGTTGTATTTTATCCCTCAGCCAATTAAAGATTGTTTGTCACCAATGAAAGAAAGAGATATAATGTATTGGAAGGTAGAGAGCCTGGCCTGATCTAGTATGCCCCGGCCTTCGGCACTACTTTGAGGACAACGCAACAGGGCAAAAGAGCGATGAAGCATGATGATGATGGGGATAAGAATGAGTGATCCGTATATACATAATAGGACATGACTGCTTGCGCAAAGGGGACATGGACGCCAGTAATCATATTTCATTACGCTTGATAACAACTAGCCCAACTGTCCGCCTTAACGCCTATATACCCTTTGATAATTGTAATGATAGCTTCCCTGCAATGAAGTTAGTCCTACTTATGGCAGCTATTCACTTCTGCAAAACGGTGCGCTATGACGCGGCGAATGTCGACTCAGCTCTCTTGACATAAACACCCATAATAGTCAAACCCCAGCACGTGTAACTGGGACGCCGCCTCCACTTGAAACGTGACGGGGGACGCCATTATTTGGGCGAATATGGTGTGCAGGGAAACGCACTCGAGGATTATGAAAAAGGTCTAACAGTCGCATAATGGAAAGAAGCCACTTTAGGTGCATTTAAGTCTAATAGTCGCTTTTCATAATCCGCAACTTTGCGCAATGGCATACCGAACGTCTAGCATGCAGTCCATTTCTACAGAAAAAATGACCTTGCAGCATTTGGTAATCTGTATGGTCGCCTATTTCGGGTGAAATACAGCTTTCATATATTGCTTGTACTCCCATGTCAGTGAGCCTAGAGGCCGCCGTCTACTGCTGTGGCACGAATGGCGGACAATCGCGATATACTATGTGTTCTAATCTCTGATACCGTAGACAGCACTCGCAGTTCGAGCTGTACACGCGATTGGAAAGGAGCGCGTAGCGCCGAGTTAAGTCGGCGAACAGGTGAAACCTGTGCAGTATACTGGCACAGCTGCCGTTTATTCTAGCTGGGAGGAAAAACTCGTGTCGCTCTATTTCCCTCAGATGCCTGCACTGGTGGCCTGTTTGAGACCAGTTCGTTGTTGTGCAATCTCGCATGAGTGGCCTCAAGGAAGAGATCACGTCAGTTCGTGGTTATAGTATTATCGAGGGTTTCCACAATATCTAACGGACAAACCGGGAAATGTTGCCGTCTGTACAAGAGCGAGCGTCTTTAACTTTCCTTTCCTCTTCATCTCTTTTTTTTTGCCTTTCTCGGTATTTCCCCCCCCTCGGCCACACTGCATGTTTGCGGTGCAACTTTCCAAACAGTGTGGTCGCCGAAAGCGCCTCCGATTTCGATTCGCTCTAGTAGGCAGGTTTCGAGGAATTACGACCTGCTGCCGAATAGTCTGTGGATCATGGCCACTCACGGAATCTTGGACCCTTGACAACATCCAAAGACGACGGGCTCCTTGTGTTCAGTGGGCGAAAGTGAGAATTTTCACGGAGCCCCTAATGCGCACATGTGATCTCTAGTGCGTCGGATAAATACTTTTGTCGATATCAAACACAAGCAACGCTTCTCAAACAACAAGGCATCATTTTTCAAGCACTTGTAAAAAATGTCAATTAATCGATTAATCGATTGAAACATCACAGCGAATACAATTAATCGATGAAAGGCTAAATCGACGAATGATTAACGATTAATCGATTAAAAAATTTAATCGACCATCCCTAGTACTGCTGAAGCGAAGCGCGCGCGTGCTCTCT
>CM023487.1:103549052-103610290 GCA_013339685.2 Hyalomma asiaticum | reverse complement strand
GGCAATTGTTTTTATGCCCCTTTATGCGACCAGTAGTGGGTCACAACCCAACATCAGCGTCCCCCCAATAAAGACATACTTTAACTTTACACTCCTTGCCTTCGCTTCTCCTTCATTCAATAAATAAGAATAATAAAACGAAATAATAAATAAGCATTCCCAAACCGTACTCAATTACGCAACATTCACGCGATACCCCCACCACTCTGCGGCGGCATCTTTTGTTTCTGTTCTCGATTGTTTTTTCAGTCATGACCTCTCCAAAGATGTGGGACGAGGCAATGAGCGTGTGAGGAACAAATATTCATTAGAGCCCGGAGTTCAGCGCCATATGCGGAATCTTCCGAAGAGAAAGATACTGTTTGATATTACCTTAGGCAGAAAATAACGTTCGGATAGCTAGCTGACGTTAGCCCAGCCGCTGGAAATGCACCGGCAGACGACGCATGTTGGCGAATGTGCGACAGTACAAAAACCTGTAACCGGTGATGCGAAAAAGATATGACAAGGAGACCTCGGCCTGCAGCAGACAAAATCTTATCACCCAGGCCCAGCTAGCCACACTACCCCAGCAGCTGACCACAAAGCTCTCTTTACATTCCAGGTGCCCTAAAGTTGTGCGCTTTTCGGGCGACATATGACACATCGTGGCTATCAGCAGATCTTTTAGGGCTTATTATTTCTAAGATACAGTGAAGAGTCCTTTTTTTATTAAATAAACGCGCGTTGTATTGGCTCCAACGTAAAATATTTCTTTTTCTGCCTGTGCCACCTGCGAACGAGCGCAGTCCTTTAAAGCCTCAAGGGACAAACGCGGACTCCCTCAGCCTGAAGCTTCTTCCAACTCATGCTCCCTCCACGCGCCCGTGTGGCAGCACGCCCGCTCCTTCAAAGTAAACAAGCTTTAGTTCAAAGGCCCTTGAAGGTTCCCGTGTGACAAGGGCATAAGTCAGCTTCATATGCCGAAGACAGAATGTACAAGCCAGCCACACCGCGATCAAGAAGCCCTTCTCGCGATAGTACCTGCACCGACACCGTCCCAACCTCAAAACCTCTGCAAACCACGCGTAAGGAATGAAGGATCACCTCAAGCTGTCCATCTCCGTCGAAGCACACCAGAGCTTCGGCAGCCTGGTCCTTGGGATTATATTTAACAGGAGGAGACTAGCACTGTCTAAACGCACCAACACCAACGGCCACAGTAGAAACCTCCGCCGGCAGCGACAATCCGAGTGGCAATGTCCCACCGGCATGGAAGCGAGAATTCGCTGAATAAGGGGCATTTCTTCGTTGGTGTCACGTGCACTCCTCAGTTGCTACATAATAGTGTGCTACTATTTCTGATACGCCATAGTCTGTCCACACATCCCTCTGCGGACAGGCCCATGCACTCTCACAATAATTTCTAAATGGCTGCGGCGGCTTTGAGGTAAACTGTTCTTCCCTACATTCCTTGCGTAATATGCTTCTGCTACCACGCACCACCTAACTAGGCAAATAAGGCCGTCTTTTTTATTCCCTGACTTGAAAAAACTAGCATTAGTTTGGAGCGATTAATTACAACTTCATTTATTGCCATGTAATTCCGATGTTCTCGTTGCGATATTTTTCACGTTCTTTCCAGAAAACAAAATCTGAGAACTGGGCCAGTTTGTATGGATGTATACGAACTAAACAAGAGACAGCGCGCGAAAGAGACAATAGAAAAAGAAATACAAACGGAAAACATGGGCGTAATCTCGCAAATGAGAGTTTATTTTCATGCAATAATATAACTAGCGACGCTACAAAGAAATGATACGATGTCAACAGTGTACTCCTTCGGAATTTCACGAGAGGCATGATTTTTATCCCCTGTCTTTTCCGTAGCGCTGCCGCTGTGGCCAGCGACAATTGTTGTGGTCAACGCAAGAGAGGTCAAGCCGTCTGTATGTTCGAGGGGGGCAGACGCACGTGTTTCCATTAGGTGTACATGGTTTTCCCGGTGTCCGGAGGAAAACTCCCTCACCAACAGGCAGACATACTCGGGTTTTTTTTCCATCTGGAGGACATTTGGACCTAATTTCGTCTGATTGACATCCTCCACACTAAAAGAGAAAGAAAAGTTTACTGTTCTTAGAAACGAACAACGTTTGGTTGATTTTGTTACATAAAGGTTACTTAGCTCGAGAAGGGAAAGAAAGACATCAATGTTCTATGACATATGCTTTTATACCTGGGCTGAACATAGCGATGTGTATCCCTGTGGCAAGCATTTGAGAGTAGTTGTACGAATAGCGCGTTTCGCTGTTCGCCCAGTTAAGCAATACATTCACTGTATACGCAATATTCCAGTTGTTAAGGGTAAAAAATATGTACTGAATAAATAAGCTTCTTTGTTTCATGACAAGGCACACACGATGAAGCATTCGCTTATGATTAGACACACTGCAGCAGCGTTAAAACAATGACATCTATACCTTTTTGTGAGAACCACTAAATTGAAAATTTACAGACACCTTAAGGCGATATTATTCACAGTAAAGAACTATACTTTTTTATGCGGCTCAAACGTGTTCATTGTTTCGTTCAAACCACACGACCATGCATGGTATATCGTGTGTTTAGCACACCCACGAGGCACACAGACTTGACAGCCGCCCTTTGTCCGAGCAACGAGTTTTGGGACACTGGCCAGGACCATCGTCAGCACGGAAAGCGCTGAACGCGCTGTTACGATTTTTAAGGACGAGCGGTCTAAAGGACAGACTCTAAGCAGTGTCGCGTTTCCTTTTTTTTTCTGTGCGTGTTTTTTTTTTCTCTATCCTTTTCCTTTCTCTTGTCGTGTCCTTTCTATTATCTTTCATTCCCCTGACTCCTCTTCCCCCGCACAGGGTAGCCAGCCGGTCTCAGCACTGGCTAACCTCCCTGTCTTTCCTCCCTCCTTTCTCCTCCTCCTCCTCCTCCTCCTCCTCCTCCTCCCACGAGGCACTTTTTGTGGTCTGCGTGAATTATGTAACAATCATCAGGTCAGGTGTACAACAAACATGGAAATGTCCATGTGTCCGCTCCCATGTTCATCACGATGTGTACCGCCACAAACTTCTCATGCATTCTAACGGCGTAAAGGAAGATAGTTTGTGTGACGCCACAATCTGTGCGTTTATGGAAAGTTTTTTTTTCTGCCTATATATGTGAGGTGGACAAGACAGAATGTAACGCGTTCACACTGCGAGCATTCGAAAGAGCAGTCGAGCAGCATAAAGCGCCATTTAGCCTCGTTTCTAGTTTTTACACCCGGATTCCCTTCTTTACGCCACGGGTGTGTGTCCTGGCTTTGGCATTGTGCTGATCCGTAGCTTGCGGGATAAAACTGCGGCCGCGTGTACTACATTTCGCTTCAAGTCTTTGCAACGAAATGTGCAAAACACCAGCACCATTGGTGGGTGATGCCTTTGCACGTGAAGGATCTTCAGACGGTCGAAATTTCTGAAATGGTTAACTACGGTGTCTCTCATAAACACATCGTGGTTTCGCTTTTTAACACCCTAGAAATCACTCAATGAGTCACTTAAACCTCATCGATATGAAAAGGCGATGCGCAAGGACAGATTCAAGACGTGCGCACATTTAGCAAATTTGTAACCGACGTCGCGACTGCGACAATATCCTAGGCTACTATGTTTTTTATGCTGAGTATATTATAAGGGACGAAGATAAATCATTGCCTTTGATAGTGACATCACTCACTGCGGACGTACGATAAATCGGGATCGATTGCATTTTTGTTAGTCATGTTGCTTTTCAAGTAAGGAAGTGATGGTTCCCTAAAAAAAAAAACATCCATATGCCAAGGACGTGAATTTGATTAAACATAGGCATTGCAACGTTAGATGTGATGCAGCAGTTTAGTTATTATTATTCCGAGTTTTCTTTTCTTTCGCTTTCTTACCAAATTTTGTTCGCGCATGATAGTACTTCACAGCAAACAGTTCAAACCTCAATGTGGAACGCCGGATCATGCGGCTCACAAGCGTGCTTGCAGTATCCTAATGAGAATATGTCGATCTACTTTCACAGCATGAATACCACTTCCTTTGCTTAACCTATGAGTATCGAGCTTTTCGGTTCCATTTGTTGTGTCACTTGATCAGCCTTCAGGCGCATGCCACTGCCATGCCGCTAAAGTACAGAGTTTACAACCTAAGAGACTGTCTAAGCGAGGACGCATTATAATTATAAATGGTTACACTACCTCAACTTACCTGAGCATTGGTGATTAGAGCAAACGCATAAAGACCGCAACATATTATTTTCATTGTCCTTACTTCTTCTCCTTGTTTGCTAAGCGTAGATATAAAATAAAACGAACGAAACAAGCAAAAATAATTAGCTCTAAGCAGCAGCACCTCGAAATAAACACTCGAGCTAGCATACGAGCCTAAGATGGCATACTCACAGATCTCTGTGAACGTGTTCACTGCACAGTTTTTCGAACAGAACCTCCACTCTAAGGAGAACTATCTGCATCATCAAACACCATTATAACATTGATATTTTCATGCTTACGTTAAATGCCTTTAGCACCTCAAGTGATGGTAATGATACTCGTCAATAAATTTTAAATCTTATGAATACGATCTCTGTAACAACTTCTTTTTAATTTTTTTTCTTTTGCTGCGAGACACATTGTAATGTGTCTCGCAGCCGAGGTCACAGACCTCAACCTGTTTACAGCACTCTAGAGAGTACAGAACAACACGGGAAAGCGAAATCAAAGAAATTGGTGCAGCTACGCACTAGTGCCGTTTCTCCTCTTCGTTTCTCCTCTCACCCTCACTTCCCTTTCCTACCCTTTCCTATACTACACAATACTAGACCATGCCATGCTTTACCCTCTCCCCTCTTCTCCTCCCCTTTACACAATTCCTTCTCACCATCACTTTCCTATCCCATTCCTTGTTACACTATACTATAAATGCCCATGGTATGCTTGAACCGCTGTCCTCCTTCTCAACCTACCTTCCCTTTCCCTCCCCCATCTATACTACAAAGTAGAAAACTATGCTATTCTTTACCTCCTCTTCCTTCCCATTGCTCCGTGTCAGCGTTCGGTTCACACAAACACCAAGTATTTAAATTGGTAAGCAGTGTTCGGTTGAACAACGTTGATAGTCGAGAGGTCCACGAGGATCGAACAACGTGCAAGAAACCTTACACTCGTCACAATTTCCTCCTGACATTGCTCCTGATTCTGGCGAGTGTTAGGTTTCTTCCCCAACGTTGTCGTTTCAATTGTCGGGAGCATGGGGCACCTATTTGCATGTAATTCTCTAGAACACGTTTGTCTTTCAATTCATTTGTGGTCTAAGCGAAAAGTACATACTCTGGACACTCCGTCATATACATAATCATCGTCACAACGACCTGTTCTTCATGGATCGTTGGTTATCACTTTTAAGTCTGATCTGTTCTTTGGGCGCCGAAGTTGGTCGCGTCACCCAGGCTTAATAAATTCACGATTACAATCCAGTCTATATTCAAACTCTGGGCTCTATTAAATCCGAACAGTATTGACAGCGTGGTAGATGTGACAAAGAGAGTGAGAGCTGAAACACTGGTAACATCGCTTCCGTAAGTTCTCCCGTTCGGCCTAGAAATCCTTAGATTCTAATGTAATGGGATGCACTTCTAAGGTATCTGCTACAGGTGAGACGGCGTTCACTTGTCTACGCAGAAATGCACGTAACGAACAGACGCTTAGGCCAGCTCAAGCCTAACCTCCATATCAATTTCTTTGGCGTGTTCGAAGCGCTGATGGCCATAATTGTGCCATGAGCCCCGCCGTAGAGCACTGTCGCGGGACTTGCTGTAGTCACGATGGCGTGTCAGAATACTAAGGCGTCACGCGAGGAGCATTCACGACGTGTGGCGCGGTGTTCGGTGAAGTTCGGTGATACAGATGCGACAGGAGTCACCTGGCGTGGATGATGCAAGGTCGGAGATATCACTACGTGAGCATTTCGCAGGCACCAGCACGACGACATGGGAGACACAGGAGCACGAGAGAGCCAGTAGGAAATCCGTATCACGTTGCCGATGATCCAAGAGAGCTTTTCTCGTGGTATGGAAGGACGAAAGCACTCGAGTTGTCGCAGCCCGAGCGTAGGAAGTGGGGCACGCCGTATTAGAAAGCAGTACGATATCCAAAGATTTATAGGGTCTGGGAAAGAAGAGGTGGTAAAGGGTTGACTAACCGGCTCTTTATTGACGCGATTTGTTGTACGCGAAGAAGACGAACGGCCGGCCAATCATGTAATAAAGTTTGAAGTTTGGAGCTTATTTTTTTAAAAGTACATTGTTTGATTTTTTATAGTTTTGGAGACCAAGAAAATGTGTTGAATGGTCTAGAACCACATTAGTGCCGTAAAGAACACTTGAAACGGAACCATCGGCATCATACCCGCACACAGCATGGCATCATACGCTCAAGGATGTATCAAAATTATTATCAAATCCCTCGTAACAACGGGCACATATACGCACACTTATATACACACATATAATTCATAGCGTAGGAAGCAGTGAGCCATTCTGTCAATAATAGTTACAAATTATGAAGTGAGTGACTTTGTGAAGAACACATACTTTCTATGTGCCAGGAAAAGTGAAGAGATGGGGCTACCCTTACATTAGTGCTAAGGGCAGTCCATGTTACAATTCGCTGGAACACGAAAGATGGGGGACCGCAGTTTGTATTAATTAGAGGTAGCAAAAGTCGATGGCGTGAAGGAAACTCGTTAGCTGGCGTTGACCGACGTAGGGATACTGACCGTAAGCTCGGACGACCATTAATTGGTCTATACAATATAGAAGGAATATCCTAGGCGACTATATTTTTGCATGCTGAGTATATTATAAGTGTTGAGGATAAATCATTGCCTTTGATAGTGATATCACTCGACATACCTACACGAAGAGCCATTTTCTGGAGATTTGTAATGAATTTAAGCTGACATTTGTACGCGCTACCGCATATAGCAAAGCGGTAATTTATGTGCGGGTGAATGAGTGCTTATTAAAAATTAATTAGGGTACTTGATGGAAAAATGTTTTGGCACTGGCAAAGAACATATAATCCGTAAGACGCTTTCTGAACTACGTAGCTAACATGAAAGTGAAATTTTAGGTGAAAATCTGTAACTACTCTCAGAATGTTTGTGTAACTGGCATGCTTTATTAAACAGTTGTTGTACATGATGTCATTATGTCTTAACTAATGCGGCTAATTGGGCGTGTTGGTACATCGTTAACTACAACCTGCAGCGTCACATGTGCGCATGTGCGGCAATGATGTATGATCTGATGTGTACCTATATATACGTGATCCCCGTGCTAATAAACACTTGTTGGAAGTTCAGCGCTTGTCCCGTGTGGTTTTTGTCTTCGTCCTTGTCCTCTTTTGCGCTGCAGGTTGTAGTTAATGTCTCAACGCGCACTGCCTTCGTAGGATTAAGTTTGACGGCTTTTGTTGTTAACCAGCCATGTAGATTGCGGAGCTCAGCGTTATTTTGCTTATTAAGGAGCTTTCAATCCGATCAGATAGCTGTATATTGGTGTCATCTGGGTAAAGCATAGCAGTGGCACTGACAAGCTGTGACGACAAATCATAAAAGTTTAACAAACAAAACAAAAAGCACTGGTAGAAGTATGGAACCTTGTGGCACACAGATATTAATTGTTTTAGCAGATGACTGAGGCCTGCCAATATGACCGATCTGTGTTGCATCTTTTAAATACCTTCCGTTAAGCTGCAGAGGTTTTCTAGTAATTCCATAATTTGCGTTTAAGAATATCATGGTTTAAACAATCACACGTCTTTGGGATGTCAATAAAGACTGCTCCTACTAATAAGCTGAAATGAATCAATTTTCTAATAGTGTAAAGAAACGCTGGAGTTGCTGTTGTTGTCGAGCAGTTTTTCCGAAGGCAAAGAGATGAGGGGAAAGAATGTTGTATTTCCCTAATTAAGTATTTGGGTGAGCGCAGGCTATTTCTTAGGGATTTTACTGAAAAAAAGAACCGACATAGGCCTATAATGTTCTACCTTCTCTTATTTTTTATTTGTAAAATGGTGATACTTTAGCAATTTTCATGTAGGAGGGGATATGCTTACCGTAAATATGTTCTCCTATATGACATAAGCATGGTGAATCTTTTGTTATTAGCACGTAAGGCCGAGCAAGCTTATGGGATGGGCAATCTCGAAACAACAGAAGCTACCCCAATTTCATTTGTGGGACAGATCACCCAGATTTGTAATGAGCATGCAGATTTTGAAATACAGGGCGAATAGTACTCTATTTCCGTTAGTTTTAATTAGGGGGAAAATAATTGCTAAAGGCTTAACTTATGTCGTCTAGCGAATTCTATGAAACCTTATTATAAATTAACTATGCGGCAACACTGCCTTCTTTTGCCTGCCTAGATATCTATTTAGTATGGACCAGTTATTCCTCCACTCACATTCATTGCGAGCAACTTGGTTAATATAGTAAGCGTACTTCGAAGCATACAGGGTGCCATTAAATGTGTACGAGTATGCATTATGCCGATTCCTCAACGAAGTGTTAAATGGCTGTTTCATTGCTTTTCAACACATGCTTTTCCTTTTCAATAGAGCGTACAAATTTTGTAGTGAGAGACTATTTTCGGCGAGCAAAGGGAGTCCAGAAGACGAGGATGAGCGCGCGCTTGACCGAGTCGAACGTGAAGCGCGTTGGTTCGACGGCTGCACCTGTTCTTTGTAACATTTTCTTAGCTTTTATTGACAGCGAACTTGACGAAGTTTTTTATAAAACCGTGATTCTCAAAGCATTTAGGCATGTTGACGACATTTTGATTCTTTTTCAACCTAACACTAACTTGACGCACGAGCTTCCGGTAGATGACATCTTAAAGGTTTTTAATGAGCTCTGTAGAGGATTACCCTTTACGCATGGGAGCTCTGCTGACATTCAGCTGCAATTTTTAGATATTAATTTGACCTTCGTTGCGGGGCATGTCTGCTGGCAGTATTAGCCGAGGGAAAAGAAAGGTTTGCTTCCGTTCGAATCTGCCTTCTAAAGTGGTGAAACTGAAGTGGTGAAACTAAAGTGGTCTAAAGTGGTGAAACTCTCAAAAACTCGTGTAATCACAAGATGCATGAGAGCTTTTGTGCGCCGATTGGCAGACTTGCGGAGGCTGGCTAACCTCGCTCGGTCGTTGGTGCAGTTGCTGAGTCCCTGTTACAAAAGCTTAAGGGGTGCAAAAAGCAGCAGCACCCGACAGTGCGCAGCTACAGTGCGCGACAGTGCGCAGCATGCACTGCTAGCTGCATATACCTTCTTGCACCGCATGGTGCTTCGAATGTCGCAGGCAGTTGAGAGGACGGTTGCCGCCAGCCTGTGTCCTTAGCCATGGTGGAACTTGTGGTGACGATGCGACGTCAACGAGGCTGCTGCAGCTGCGGCCCGTCTTTGTAGACGGCGAGCTTCGCGACGCTTGTTAACAATGCGGTCGATCGTGTTCAGCTGTGCATTAACTTGCAGGGATAGAACACGTTTAGTCCGATGAAGGCTTATCATGACACACAGAGCATCTCGGTTTGCCGTGTCAAGCACATCCCAACCTCGTAACACAAGGCGTTGAAACTCGCCTTGATAGACAGCCGGGGTGACAGCATTGAGCGCGCAAGAACTTTGGCCATTTGTGAACAAGCAAGCCCCTTCTTTTGAGAACTGCGACGTATAAACTGCACGGTTCGGCATGCAGATTTCTAAACCCTACAACAGAAGCATCCACAGAAACGTTTACTGGTGTGGCACTCCATGTATAGGCTAATTGCTGAACTTGCTGACAATAAAACATTCAGAGGTGCTGAAGCTTAGTGCTTGTAGGACCCATACGGCGAAATTTGCTGCTTGCTGTACCTTGCCCAAATGAAATACGGCCCAGCCGTACAATTTCCTAGCATCCTAGCACCAAGCGAAATCAGCCGCTACTGGCTTCAGAACAGAGCGCACGCAAGTGAAACCATGGCCAAAGTACCCTGAGCTCCTTCTGCTGTGTTACGCACTGGAGCCTGCGCGCAGAACGCCAGTGTACGCGTGCTCAAGCGAGGATTTTACTCGGACTAGTTATCTGCAGCAATTCTAGCTTGTCCCAGTACAATGCCAGCGCACGCCAACGCTTCCTGCGTCCCAGCGTACGCTCCACAGTGAAACGTCACCATTCTCAGCGCTTTCCCAGTGCTTTCAGTACGCACAAACGTATGGGAAAAACCTTGGGAGTCGCTGCTATTTGCAGCAGGATGGTTGCAAATTCAATAACTATCCAACGCTCATGAACATGTTCCTCAGGGTGTGTATGAACACTTCCTCAGAGGCAGGAGTTCTTAAGGAGGGGACTTGCATGTTAGTCTACTTTAGTGGGTCCTATGGCAGGCATTGAAAACGAGCAGGAGAAATGAACGGTCATCTGAACAAAAGCTTATCAAACCTGCACAAATCCTAAAAAGAGTTTCTCGCTCGGAAATCGGCAATCAACAACACAGAAATTTACAAGCGTATCCTGAAGACACCCGGCAATAAAAATGGGCAAAGGTGTCAGTTAGGCAAGGTCATGAACGAATTACTGAAATACTAAACCTAATCCAAAGTCCCGCACCCCGCCACTAAACTTCATATCTTATATAACTTCAAATCTTCATATATACCTTCATATATCTTCATATAGCTTGGCGTCACACTTATGCGTCACCCTACCAATATCATCTTCCACGCAAAAATAGCAACACTCATACTTACAGTTACCTTTTCCCAGCTATTTTATTCAATAGTGAGGAACTTCCTCTAAGGCTACCACAGGATAAATTCCTATCGGTATAGCGCGGATGACTGAAATGCATCAGCTCATTCTCGATCCGTTTTGCCATTTATATCTACAGAATTGTTTCTTGAAAACATGCCATGACGGTGATCGCAGAGATATTGTCATGTTGACTCGTTTCATTCTCTCAATATTGATTACCACTTGTGTGCATACAAGTCGCTTGCACTGTAAACAAATGGCCCAATGTGTTCGAAAAACAATCGCTGCCACAGGTGTGGCTGTAGCCCACGCCTTTTCAACAGAAGAGTAATATGCTGTGCTATCAAATGCCGAAAGGGCACTGCTGGTGCATGTTCCGCTATATGAAAAGAGAAAAATTATAATCTAGTGCGCATGCATTACGCAGAAGAACTGGATGCCTGAAGATGTGCAACAGGCATACCCAAGAGTATGCCCGCGTTAGGCCTACTCATCAGTAGCCGAACGTGGGCTAATCAGGAACGCCTACGGCGCCGTGGCGACTGAACGACGTAGCGGCAGTACTCATGTTAGTCCGAAGCACACATGCCTGTTTTGTCAAAAAAGATGAACTGTGCGGCGCGTTGATGCCCTATCATAAGCGTCGTTTGTTGAAGCGCTCCTACGGGAACGAGCAAAGTAGTTCAAAAGCATACCGAATATATTGTCAGTACATATTGACGTACCTCCGACAATGGGGAATTCTTCGTGACTGAAAAGGTTCTCCGTTACAATGCACCAGCCGTAGTCAACATCGATTGTGGCACTTCCTTTACTGAATAGCTTGTGCGCGACATCATGCGGGTTAGTGGCACTGCACACCGCATGAAGACTGGGTATCATCCGCAAACAAGTTGATTAACTCAATTCTTAAACAAAACGATTGCTCACATGTTTTCAATGTACGTCGCCAATGATCATAGGAACTGGAATGAAATACTCCCGTAACGCAACATTGGCATACAATACCGCGACCTAAGGAAGCACAATTTTCACCCCTTTTTCGACTTCATTACGGACGAGAAGTAACCACGACTTAGACGCCATGCTTCTGCCCGACACGTAAAAAACAGCCCTTACCGAGGTGGAATCTTTCACAGTGTAGGCAGAGAAAGCTTCTCAACTTACTCGACATTTGCTTTCAACAGAGCTATGATGCCCGGCGTTATAACCTTCGCCGCACACGAGTCGTTTACAGCCCCGGTGATTACGTATGGGTGTCGACCCCAATATGTCAACGTGGTCATTCCGAAAAGCTCTTACGCCGCTACTTCGCCCCCTACGTAGTGGTGCAACTCCTAAGCGGTGTCAACTACAAAGTTACCCCGGCCGTGTCTTCAATGCGCTCCCTCCGTCAACGATTGCCCGAGATTGCGCTTCTGCTTAACTTTTTTTAAGACGAAAGTAGTTTATGCCGGCATCACCAAGAAATCAGTGACATACTTCCGTAACGGAAGTGGATCTCTGAATAAAAGTCATTCACAATGAATAAGTTCCAACCAGGCGCACTCGAACCTACCTTCACCGGGGATTTATTTGACGTGAGGTGCTGTAAATTCTACCGATATACCGGCGCAACTTCTTTTTTCTTTATTACATGAATATTAAATCCGAGTTCACATTACAGGGAGAGATATACACTCAAAACTCGGGCAAACAAACACACGCGTCCAACATATGCATCCAGTTGTTGCGTGGTGTACACACTTCTTACATAGGCCACGGTTTCACGGTTGATTGATCCAGTGGAACGCGGGTTTTCGGCATGGCGATCACACAGTCTCGATCTCCATAGGCTGTATAAACCAAGTAGTACGAACATGTCATAGGGTGGACCGGCAATTGTCTTAAACGGTACAAACCTGTGTTTTTCTCTGCTTGCGTCGTCTTTCAGTGTGCGCTTGTACAATATGAACCTAATTGTGTACGAAGTGGTGTACATGTCCTTTTTAAGAGTCCGTTGGAGACTGTCCCAAAAATTTTGCGGCCCTGAAATTAACAAAAAGTGATCAATTGTTTCCGCTCGTGAAGAGAGTCGGCAATTCGTGGACCATGGCAAGAAGCAGTCCCTCTAAGTCAACGAGGTTTTAACAGGGAGAATTTCCGTATGAAGTTTGAAGAAAAATCTTTTAACACCAGGAGGTACACGCATTTTGAAACCCTTCTAAGCACTTCTTGATGAGGCCGATTTAAATAAGGTAAACGATACAAAGGATCTGGGAAAGTCGAGTGCCCTGGTGCAGCAGAAATCGCTTCTCGGCTCGCAGTAAAAATGTACTCCAGGCTAAACTTAACCTTCAGGAAATGAAATAAGTCAACGACTTCCTTGAGAAATCCCCGAGGAGCCTGCGAAATACCTGCGGCATCTGATGGCACTACCATGTTAGGAAGGTAATGAATTAAACGGATATGTAGCATTCCACGCAAAAACGAATGGCCACTTTCTCAAAATAAAAACAGGCTAGAAACAATTTGGCTGACGAAGACGTGGACTAATCCGAGACCACCCTGTTCACGTTGCAGGAACAGATTATCGCGCCACATAGATTCATAACCTGAGCTCATTGCGAATACACGATGCAGTGCCTGAATGTGGAGTCGTGCGCAGTGCAGTTTTTAGAGCACGTACATGGGACCGGCAACAAAAAACGCGTTCCAAACTTTAGCGCGGTTGAACGTCGACAAATAGCACTATTCCCAAGAGTGAACTTTTCTTTGCAGCTTTCTAACTTACCCCTACCAATGACTGTTGCGATTCCTGTACTGTCAGAGAGGGACACCTAAGTGGCATAGCTCCATTTTCCACTGAATGCCTGCATAGTGTGACGGCATTGTGGCCCATAGTCCACGCCAAATACCTAAGCTTTCTTCAAAGTTATCGCTAGCTCCAGAAACCGCACAAAAGTCTTCTGTAAACCGCAAGGGCAGTTCTTACACTTATTTTATCAGCACAGAAAAAGGCCAGGTCATCTGCATTCACAAAACCCGAATCTCTTTTGACGGCGACTTAAACCCTTGAAAATTTTGTTCTTTTAGAATGCTCCTGCGAAGTGCTTCTAAATATAGGCAAAACAGAAGAGGTGGCAAAGGACATTCGTGTCTTACCGATGACAAAAGCCTGATCGGATCAGAGAGCGAGCCATTCACTATTAGCTTCGTTGAGCCGTTAGCATAACATGTTCTGATACCTTTCAGGAGATGGGATCCGATTTTTATATGTTTTAGTATACTGAAAAGGAACGAATGATTCAGCCTGTCGAACGCTTTAGCCAGATATACCTGTGCCATCCATCGCAACCTGCCCATTCCACTCAGCTGCACATTCTAGCACCGATCTCGCAACATGGATGTTTGTCTGAATGGATCGACCTCTGTTGCCACATGTTTGGTGTTCACCTACCAGAGACCTTATCACGAATTTTAAACGGGTCGCTGACATCTTTGCAAAAATTTTATAATCCGCATTGCGTAAGGAAATAAGCCCGTAGCCATCGAACTTTGCAATTTAGTTTCGTCATTGCCTTTGGCTATAAGGACAGTGGGTCCTTCATACATTGGAGCAGGTATGTACCCAGCTTCCAAGGCGTCGCGGTGTACCTGAAGTAATTATGGTCACAACACCACTATTAGGGTCTGCTTGAACATTTCCTCAGAGGCAGGTATTCTTAACAGGGGAATTTGCACTTTATTCCTACTTAGTGCACTATGCAGCGGATATCGAAAGCGAGCAGGAGACATGAACGGCCATCGTTATTAACAGTTATTATGTCCATATTATCAAACCTGCGCTAACCCCACATAGAGTCGTTTGCTCCGAAATCGAGGAGGAAGATCAGAGAAATAAACAAACAAGCGTATCTAAAGGTGCCAAAATGGCGAAAGGTGTGACTGAGGCAAGGCCATGAAGGAACTACCAAAGGGCCGAACGTAATACAGCGTCCGGCACGACACCACTTGTCTTCAGGCCGTGAAGCTGCTCCACTCACACCTATGCACCAGCCTACCGATATCTTCTTCCAAGCAAAAATAGCGATCCTTAGATTTACATTTGCCTGTCCTCGGCTACCTATTTTATTCAATAGTGAGAAAACTTCTTTTACGCCACCGCGTTATAAATTTCTATTTGTGCAGTGTGGATTAGTTAAATCAGTTACTTAATTTTCGACCCGCCTAGCCTTTTGTTTCCCGTCGATTCTTCGAAACACGCCGCGACAATTATTGTAGAAGTGTTTGTCGTTTCGTACTCTCAGTATTGATTATCAATTCTGTGTGTAGAAGTCGATTCCGCCGTAGACAAACATGCTTAAACTGCTCCAAGAATAAGCAATGCCACAGCTTTGGCTGGTACACATGTCCTTTCAAAAGATGAAGAGGGTTAATGGGCGCTACCAGGTTGCAAAAGGACTCTGCTGGTGCGCGCTGCAATACATTAAAGAAAAAGAATGATAATCGAGCGTACATGCAGCGTACAGGAGAGATTTATGCGTGAAGGTGCGGAAAAGCAACATTTCGATACGAAGCTATGCATGTTGTTTGGGAGGTATCTGCGTAGCAGGCGAAGGATGGCTGTCTTCGCCCCGATTTGACAAGGTACAACTAGCCATATCTGTTCCTCGCGTGCGCCCTCGCATGATCTTTTTGCGCACAGCTTGCAAACAGGTCGAACCAGGGACGCAACGCACGCGCGGCTCCTCTGGCATAAATTGTTTACAATTTAACTGCGCTATTGAACGCGCCATTTAAAGTCTTGGCAGGCTGTACATTATCAATCAGGGAAAGGGCACGGGACGCCGCTCGTGCTACACAACCGATTGTTGTTGTTGTTTTGTGGGGTGTAACGTCCCAAAACCAGCTCTGATTATGAGAGACACCGTAGTGGAGGGCTCCGGAAATTTCGACCACCTGGGGTTCTTTAACGTGCACTGACATCGCACAGCACACGGGCGTCAACATTTCGCCTCCATCGAAATGCAGCCGCCGCGGCCGGGATTCGATACAGCGACCCTCTGATCAGCAGCCGAGTACTTTGGCCACTAGACCACCGTGGCGCGGCGTCCTATACAACCGAAGCAGATTTCAAGCGCAACTCCGGCGGCTTTTTCACCGTGCTCTAATGTCAATGTGTTCCAATAGTACTGGCAGCCCTGTAACAGCCAGAGTGGTTCAGGTTCTTCAGAAGCCACCAATAATTTTTAATTCCCAAATGAAAAAAAACGAAACTGAAATGGGTACATAATTCGTGCAGCGTATGCGATGACGTCATAGCCTCCCCGCCATCTAAGATATGGAGCTGGTGCCAGAAAAATGCCAATGGCGAGGGCATTCGACGATCTACTGGGTTAAGCCACCTTTCCTGAACTTGACAGCAACGACATCAGCGCTGAAGTACCACCGTTTTGCTTTTGACGGCGTGCTGGCTCAAGCAGGCAGTGTTGAAGGTGATGATGTCAAAAAGAAAGAGCGGCCCGCGTGGGAATCCGCTAGAAAGTTTTCAAATTTATTTGCATGAAAACTAAATGACTTACTACTGCCTGAATTGGCATATATTATTACCGTTTCGAGGAGCATACATAGTGAAAATTTCATTCATATCAGTGGACACTGAAAAATCGCCGGAGTTGCCCCTCAAGTTCCCTGCTTGGTTCAGTTTGTGACATAGCGGCTCGCATAGCTGGGTGCACAAAGCCGCATATTACCGGCTTCTTATTCCCGATACACGATGATGGTATTTATGAAAATGTGTATTGCAAGAAAAAATACGTTTTACAATATCCAGCCTCATTCCAGTGCCTCGAACGTGCAGCACAGCTTTGAGGTTGTTTAAGATAAACAAACCTGTTTTGGGCGTGTACGGTGCCTCAGTAGGAAGTAGCGACCTTCCATACGATCAACTTTTGGCAACTCATATATACTGGCAAAACTTGCCATCCCACTCACCACTTATCTAACGCATATGTGAACATATATACAGCACGACACACCCGTTGGCTAAACGCAGTAGCATTTTCTCACCTCATTACGTTTCTCTTCTTTTCCCAGCATCCATTGTTGCAGGCTTTGCTAGAGCGGAACGTCAGCATAATAATACGATCATGAGATACCAACACACCCAGTCGTACACTCTTACAATGTTATGGTATTGCATATGGGCGCGCTCGAGCAAAAGCGTCAGAACATGATGATTTTCATGAACAAGCGAGTTTCACCAAATACACAATACTCCAAATATACCCAGCAATTCAATGTGCGAAAATGAGTATAAAACTTTCTAGAAACAGGCGCTCACGTACCATCTTCTCGTCTTTGGGTAGCACAGTATGTTTTACTGAACTTTCGCCATTTGCTGCCTCGGAAATATGCGGCATTGTCTTGGCCCAGAAGCATCCTCAGCAACATTTGCATACAATCACCTAATAATTTCGGTGGTTTTGCATAAATGCACAGCGGTGGTAGCGCAACAGTTTCAGATCCTTAGCACACCAGTACCACGCTCTACGTCAAGTAGGCAAGTTAGTACAGGCCCTCGTGTATTGGCTTCGTTAAAGAAAGACCGCCGCAATTCTACCTGAATTGGTTCCTATCAATTGGCGTTGCAAGGGCTACAGCGAGTGATGTGGCTGATTTTTGCCCGTCTGACGTCATCATCTTGAGAGGGCCTGCTACCTAAAGCCCCTCCACCTTTGGAAAAGTACCGCGATCTATTAAACTATGCCGCTTCCTTCTTCCATGGATATAGGTTTGGACGACTGGTGTCATATGATAGCGCGTGCTTTCACTTCTTTCTGCTTGGTTTTTCTCCGTGCTCAGCGCCATGCTGAAAGCGACCACTCTCTCTCCTGCCGATGGAATTGGCCTGGCCTTGAAGCTCAACTGAAAGCATCACAGGGCGCATCCGAGGGGGGATCACCAAGAAAAAGAGGACGAATGTAGGAAATGAGACCGCGGAGGAGATAGTATATCATGGTACTTTTCCGAAAGTACCGGGGCTTTGCACCTAACGGTGTCGTTGCTGCACTGTGCGGCGAATACTCGTGGCCCTGGTGCACCAAGTTCTAGTTGCCGGCGCACTAGGGTGGTGTTCTACGTAACCAGCGATTATTTAGGTTGGCGAGCCTCACAAGCGAACTTCAGCGCTGTACTGGTAATGATGCCTCGGGGAAGCAGCTGCCGTATGGGTGCAGTCGTCGCTCTCCTGCACCATGACGGTGAACAAGTTGCGGAGGAAAAACAGTGGTAAGGAGAATCGCACGAAAACGCAAATAACTGCTGTCGTTCAGGGTCATTAGCTTAATTCGTGGTGTGAACGATTTCCCATTGACGGATCCTTATAAGTCACACAATGTGAGAAAACCGCAACAGGGACGTTTGAAGTTATCATGCACGCCAATAAAAGTTCTTGGGCGTTTACGTCCCAAACACACGTTATCATTATCAGAGACACCTTAGTGGAGAGGCCGCAAAATTGTGGCCTCTTGGGGTTCTACCACCACGTCGTGCATTCGCAGGCGGCCAGTAGAGCACCGAGACGGAGGTGGCTAGACAGACAGACAGACAGACAGACAGACAGACAGATAGATAGATAGATAGATAGATAGATAGATAGATAGATAGATAGATAGATAGATAGATAGATAGATAGATAGATAGATAGATACGGTAAAAATTGCTCAAGTTCACCAAAACAATGCTTGGCATCTAACACTAAAACCGGAGTTGCTTACGGCGTCATTGTGCGAACTTCCTGGTCCTGCCCTATCAGAAATTCCAACAGCCTATTGGTGTAGGAACCCGGAATTTAGCCCTATTGTTTCTGGCTTGTTGTTGTCGGCTTGTTGGTTTTGTGTTGACCTGTTATTATCGGATCCTTGGTGTCGGCCTTCTGAATCATCTCCTCGAATATCCGCTCAATGCTTTTGAAATGATGGCCGCAACGGCTGCATCTTATTAGCTGATCCCCTAAAAAAGCCGTGGCATGCCTGATTTCTCGGGTGTCTTGAATCAGCATATCTCCAACATTCTAAATATTTCAGTTACTGCAATGTTTGATTGACAAAGTGCAATTTTTGCAGTTCCGCATATTCAATATTGCAGCTTTGGCTAATGGTATGGGGATTTTTCAGCCTGCGGAGGAACTCAAGGACATGTTCAACATGTACAGGACAACAACAGTGTTGCGCTTGTGCACCATTCCCTTTCTTGACTAAAATTGTGGTTACATAGTATCTAAAATTTATTTTCCGCAACTATGAACAGAATACTATTTTCTTGTTTTAATGGCAACGATGTGGCACAATTCTGATGAACAAGTTTTCTTCTACTAGTCGCTGGACTATCATTTTTGCTACTGCGACAAATGCAGCATGATATTTATATGAAACAGGTTTGCCTCAAACAGAAAGGATGAGGAGAGTCTTTCTTACTGATAAACAAGAGGTGTGACAAAAAAAAAAGAAAGAAGTATAGACTAAGTGTGTAGCTTGAAGAAACAAAACGGTGACGCTGGTAGCAACTTCTTTGCTGACGTCATGGCGCACACATCATCTATTCATGCGGCTGGTGTTGACTTAGACGATCACCGCAGTGGGAGTGAACACTTGCTACTGCATTGTGCCGGCAAAACGTCAAATGTGAAAATCTAACAGAGAATCAACAAAAATTCCTTGCGAAATTTAAGCAATCAGACACGGAAACACATGAAATGTTATCCGAGGCTTATCGAGATGAAACTTTCTCTCCTGCACATGTGTTTGAATGGCTTAGGCGGTTTTCAGGGGAGGACATTGTGGTGCGGGGCCCCAAAAGTAAGAGATTACAGAAAAAAACATTGGGAAATGTGCCCTTGTGATCCGATGTGACCGAACATTAAGAGTTTGTGCAGTGGCGTAGGGAATTCACTAGGACAGGGAAGTGATTCGATGCATTTCAACTGACAAATTACAGATTAGGAAGCGTTATGCGAAGGTTATTCCCAAATTTTCTGTCCGATGACGAAAAACAGTGCCGCAATGATGTCACGGCACTGTTAGCACTTGTTACGGACATGTTAGAACGCATTGTAACGAGCCGGATGTTGGAATCTGTTGTAACATGTGATGCGACATGAATTTTACCTATGACCAATAGAATAAGTGCCATTCGATGCAGTGGAAGTGTGCAGGATCCCCAAGACCCGAAAAATGTGCGCACGTCAAAATAAAAATTCGTCTCGATGTTAATGCATTGCCGCGAGTCAAATGAATTATAATGACTGGGAAAGGAATTATGATGATGGAGTGGGTTAAGACCAATGGAATTTTAATGCTTGAGTGGCTTCGCAGTGGTGAGACTATTAATAAAGACTGCTACATCCAAGTAGTAAAGAGACGTCGTGAAAAAATAGAAATGCCATAGTTGTGGAGCGATGGATGGCTGCTGCATCAGGATCATGCACACGGTCACCTGGCCATATCTGTCAAGCAGTTTCTCACCACCAAGAATATTACTGTGATGGAAGATCTTCCTCATTCACCTGATTTGCTCCACGCGATTTTTCATTCCCTCAAATGAAATCTTGCTTAAACGGTACCAATTTTACCTTAGTTGTAGAGGTTAAGGCAAAACGGATAATATCCTCATGGGTCTTCGGAAAACCTCGTTCCAGAACTGTTGCCAGCAATGGCAGCACCCTATGAAGGTTTTGTGAATGTTTCAGGGGACTGCATGGAAGATGACACTGATACAAAGAACTGATTCTATAAATACAATGGCTTATTTGATCAGTATGTTTTTATTGTGTCACACCTCGCAGTTTGTAGGCCTTAGCAGACACCCTTAGAGAGCTGTCACGCGTATTAGTGCTGCAACTTCAAAGCGACGTCGCTACTCAAATTTTCTTTTTGCGCGTTTTCGAGCTTCCCGCGGATCTTCTCGCAAGATGAGTGTTTTTCGTATTGCGAAAAGCTGACCTACTAACGCGGGATGGAATCCCGACCATCGAAGCTGCATTTCGATGTAGGAGAATTGTTGAGGCCCGTGTACTGTGCGATGTCAGTGCACGTTAAAGAACCCCAGGTGGTTGTAATTTCTGCAGTTCTCCACTGGCGCCTCTCGTAATCATGTTGTTTTGGGGAAGTCAAACATTTTGGGGACGTCATGTTGTTTTGGGGACGTCCGCTTATGTAAACGCTCGATCAGCCTGGAACTTCAAAGCGGCGCCGCCGCCTGCTTCTTTCACAACAAGGCGGTGTTTTCATTTGTGCAATGTATCCAATCAGGTCGAACGTCCACCTGGCATTCCCTTTTTCATATGCCGTCCAAGTGTTTCTCATCACTCGCACGCTCTCCCGAGCCTACACTCTAAGCCGCAACCAAGCGAAATTAGCGTAACTGCTGCCGTTCGTCTCCGCGACGTGCACTTAGTCCGCAAAGAGACCAACTGCAGGTGCCGTGTGCAAATTGAGAGAGATCAACAGTTCAACTGCGAAGAGAAAACGGCTATACCTATGGAAACTGTCCGCCAGCGCACGCAGCCGCCCAAAAACGGCCAGCATGCGCGTAAGCAAGTAGTCCCCCGAAAAATTATGCTCTTAGCATTTTATCTTAATTTAAATAGTTGTAAACGCTGTGGCGTAATAGAAGTGGTGGCGTTTGTCACAATAACACAAAAAAGAGGATAAAACTATGCAGGCAGCAATTTCTGCCCACGCCTACGTTGTATCAACGCGCGACGTACCGGTTCTGTCACCGCATGTACTGAAGTTACAAGCTAGGCATCGCTGGCCCGCAACGATGTTGAAGTGCAGTTTGGGTGTATTCGTCTTTTCGTGCTTTTCGTGCTTTTGGTGTTGAGGCTGGTATTAGTTATGCCGTTCTTAATCATTTCTCCGCGTTGCGTTAACAGTGGCTCGCTGTTGCAATGAAGCACTGTGCCATCGGTATGCTACGAGCTGAATGGGGCCTCGCCTGAAAGGTGAGTGTAAACAGAGCTGTACTTGCTTCCTATGATTTCACTCGCATGCTTTTCAGATGTCATGTTAAGCTCACATATGTTACCTGCATTCTCATCATCGCAACGAAATGTGTGTGTTTAAAACAACTCGTGCTGTAGAGGGCTGCTCATGATGCTTTATTAGAAAGGCTTCAGGGTTGCTCGGGTCGGCATAACCTTTGTAGCCTTTATGGGTGCCAAATGTTCGCCGAAGCTAGCGAGGCTTGCAAGGCTCCCTTTCGCGGGGCTAAATTTTCACACATTGTTATTGCCGATATATTGAAGCCTTGAAAACAAAAAACAAAAGCCTGTACGTCGCGTCAGTCTTTCTACGAGCAATTTGGTTAGACACGATGTTGTTGTCTAGTGCATAACCATTTCAGTGCAATAGGGCAGGTATCATTCGCACCAGCGAGCTGGTAATCGAGTTCTGAATTTGGTTATATATAATCTTGAATTTGCGCTTGTAATTGCTCATTAATTCTATAAATTTTGATAATAACGTTCGTGACAGGCATTCGAAAGAATATTGCATGCCAAAATTGAGTATCAATAAAATGATATAAAATAAGATATTGCGAAGCGCACGCAATATTTAGTTATAATGGAGCGAGCGGACAAACGTCTTGCCTTCAACACTTGCAACTTTCGGCGTTACAGCCAATTTTGTTAACTTCGTAAGCACATGTAAATTATTCACTCTCATTTGCCCGGGTTTCGTGAATGTGTTTTTCCTTTGTTTAACAGATTCGATATGATGTAGTAATGTTAGGACACTGCTGCCAGAAGTAATTAGTATTTTTCGAAGGATAGTTTGCACAACAGAGTGACTCCGGACATTGCGCTATCCTAAAGACACCTTCAGCGCATTCAAGATCTGGGCATGTCGTCCGCATAACTCAATGAATACACCGAACTTTTAGGGGCGAAGCTCCTTAAGGCGTAGGCTTATTTTCTTTCTTTCTTTTTCTTTTCTTTTCTCCTTGTTATTTGGCTCTTGCCCACTACGGGGGATTGGCCATGAAGCCGGCGGTTAATATAAAAAAGGAAAAAAAAAGTGAGCTAAAACAAAGGAAGAGTAAGGAATCGGTAATGTAAGGAAGAATGAAATGTTAGAGTGATGGACTATTTATAATACAAATGAACCATAATAAATAATTTGAGGTTTAATAAACTAGTGGCGGCAATTTCGAGGTACGAAGATTTGGTTGCAAAGATGATTAGCAACGAATTCTTCTTGTGTCACGAAGGAAATTGCACATGGCTAAGCAGACGTTCCTGTTGCTGTAACCTAGTGAGGACGCTCCAAAGGAAAGAATATTCTGAGAATTCAGGGGAATTTTTAAATTCCTGAATGAAATTTCGAAATGTCTTTTCCTCTGACTACTATAACGCTGACAGGTAATTAAAAAGTGATCAATGTTTTCAGGGTCTTGACAATAGCAGCATAGCGGAGATGGCACCAGACCAGACCTGTGTAAATAAAAATTTAATGAAGGGATACGACAGCGAAATTTTGTTTTTGCCACTTCCAGTTTACGAGAGGGACACCACTTATTATTCCAAACAAAAGAAAGATGCCCATATTCTTCAATAGGTAACTTCATTTTTAAAGAATCTTGAAGTAAGGAGTACTTACGGAATCTAGACAAAGTAACAAAGGCAGTAGTAGGCACCACGTGCATTACCGGCCCATCTAGGGACCACCGCGCGAGAACATAAGCCATCTCGTTTATAAATATGCCACGATGGCCTGGAACCCACACCAATCGTATTTCACGCAAGTGGGGAGGAATTAATGAAGTGAATGCGTTTAGAACAGAAGACTTGGAAGGAGAAGCTGAAGCGAGTGATGTGCATACAGAAAGTGAATCAGTCACTATAACAACTGCCGAATTTTGTGCAGGAAGTTTGCGAATGGCTAAAAGAATGGGTAAGAACTCTGCTTCGAATATGGGTGTATAATCCGGGAGGCGCAAGGTATATGACCAAGACAAAGTCTCTGAAAAAATGCCCACTCCCGCTTTCTCCTCACGTATGGATGCATCCGTCGCAATTACGTTATCAATTCCCAATTGACATAGATGATCTTCTAATAAGCCTATTAAATATCTGGAAGGTAAGAGTTTGGCATTAGAAGGGAATATATTATCCAATTCAATTTTAGCATTGGCCAATGATTTATCCGTTGAGACGATATCGCGAATGTTAACATCTAAAGCCTCTAGTTGATTCTGCACAAACAAAACTTGAGGTTTGTATATGCGAGACCAAGGCTCATCAAAAAATGTTAGCGCTTCAGTACAGAATACGAAGTGTGATCGCCTCTGTGAAGACGCATAAATTTGTAAATATGTTTTGACAGTGAGGATACGGAATCTGCAAACTAACGTGGGTATTCGGGCTTCTTGGTACAGAACATGATTTGCAGTAAATTTTGGCACCTTGAGACAACTCCGAAGAGCCTCTCGCTCTAAAAGAACCAAAGGATTAATCTTGTATGCCGGACCACCAGAGTATAAAATACAACCAAATTCTAGAATCGGAGGAACATACATACGGTATATCATAAGAAGAGTGTCTCTGCGTAACCCAGAGGGGTGCTGGCCAAGTCTGCGTATCATCCCAACAGCGCGAGTAGCCTTACATTTAATGTGCTCAATGTGGTCGCGCCAACTCAGTTTATGATCGTAAAACACACCTAAATACTTCACGCACTTTGCTTGGGGAATTATTTCCTGGCGATACTGAAGAGAAATGCTTACTGGATCATTCAAAGGAAAAACAATAACAGAACTTTTACTAACATTTAAAGTCATGCTAATTTGATTAAACCATAAGTCGTAGGCACTTCGTCTTCATCGAACGCTGGCGCGCGCTCTTGTGTCACGAGTTCACGCCGGTTCCTCTTCGTCGCCTTGAACGCTGGCACGCGCTCTTGTGTCACGAGTTCACGCCGGTTCCTCTTCTTCTACTCCGGCATCACTTAGTTTCTGTTTCGTTTCGTATTAGATCACAATACCCCCAGTTTTGAGTAGTTGTGCACAACTTTTCTTGAAGGTAGAAGATGCGAAACGAATACCACAGTGTTCTAGAGAACTCAATTGTCTGTCCATAGAGCACGAAGCATGGCTAAATTAATCCGGAACTCGGCACGATTTACGATGAACTCCGGAGCTTCGCCCACTCATCGTCATTCACTCCGTGGATATGCGTGTATTTTTTAAACGTGGCTGGACGGCATACGTTGGGATATAGCAGCATCCACTTGGAATCCTGCACACGGTGCAATTGTTTCTGCCCTGGCAGCGCAGATTCCCTTGGATTTAGCATTCGACATTAACCATACACCGATGATGCAGAAGGTATTTGGATTGATATGCCGCATGGCTTTTGTTAGCAGCGGTTTGCGGGCAACTCCACTAGCGCGTGAGGCTAGCATGCTGCATACTGCAGTAAAAAAATTGGCCGCGTATCTCCGTGCTTCGCTGCAAATGCCGTCGAAAACGATAGCCTTCTACCGGCCGTACTACATGAGTCCCGTTTCGCGTGTTTCCATTCCCCCCGAGGAGTTGCGCAAGCGAGAGGGAAAACGAAGAGACGCGAGGAGAGAATGGGACTGGCCGGAGTGGCGGGCGGCCGTTCCCTGCCTTCCGTTCGGCACGATGGATGGAAGGATGGATATTAGGAGCGTCCCCTTTATAACGGGGCGGTGGCCGGGCCACCAAGCTCTAGCTTTATTTCTTTTTCGTTTACAGCCATTTCTTTTCCAGAATCACACATATTTTCACAACTAATTTTTGTCCTCGTCTATTTATTTTATCTATTATCGTTCTGCTGTGATGTAACAATCTTACCCGAACTACCTTGCGCTTTTGTTTGCTCCATACTTTTGCGCCACCAATGCTCTAAGCGCCTTTTACTTATATCTATCGCCGGCATGTTCAGCTTTCCCCTGTTACTCCTGAAACCCATGGCCTCCTGTAGGGTAGTGTCCACAGCTACACCTGAGTGGACATCTGTACATTCAATCAAAATATGGTCTGTCGTTTCCCTAGCTTTTCCACAGCACATACATGTATCCCCTTCTTTATTGAATTTCGCTCTGTAACTTCGGGTTCTCAGGCAACCGGACCTTGCCTCAAACAGTAAAGTGCTTCCCTTTGAATTATCGTAAAATTTTTCTCTCTTGATTTCGTCTTTCCCTTTTCGGTAGTCCCTTTTCCCTGTTCCCTTTCCCTTATCTCGCGCACGAGCGCGAGATAAGGGCGCCATCTGGCCATGGTTACGGGAAACGCAATAAGCTTGCCTAGTACAGGAAACGTCCGCTTTTGCGCATCCTAACAAGCACTAGGGTCTTTAGAATTACGCATCTATGTATTTTCTACTAAAGGAACACACCGTCCAATACATAGGCATTGATGTTGCGCCTCAGATATGCGTAATATTGGCTTTTTGGCCGACTGTGTTCAGAAGTATGAAGGTAGCCGCCAGTTCAAGCTGGGTGGTCCTTGAGGAAGGGGTTCACCTTTCGCAGCAGGACGGACTTACTTACCCACACACACACACACACAGACAGACAGACAGACCAAAATTTCTGCGTTGAAGTATCCCAAGAAAGACTATCGTCTTTAAAATAGCAATAAACTGTTCTTTTCTTTACACTTCGTCCATTATTTTACTTACATTTTGTCCATATCACTCACTCGAGCTGCTCATGATCAGTACACATCCCTTAAAAGCACGCTTGAGATAAATAGTGGAACTCAAGAAAAAAACTGCATATAAAGAAGACGGGAGAGGCCGTCCCTGCGGAACAAATGAAATTATGAGCAGTTTGTCTTCACAGGGTAATTGTAAAGACCAACATTTAGTCCAGAGAAGGCAACTCACGGGAAACATTTAATCCCTGAGGAGCAATTGGGGAGACTAAAATTTCATCCTATGGAGAGTAACCGGAGGGAGTAAATGTTCCTGAAGAGATTGACTGCTAGGAGACTAACCGTTCCTCTACTTCCCGTTGATCCCGGGATCAATGGCTGTGGCAACACATTTAGTCCCGCAAGTTCGTTCACATAAATGGAAACCCAAAGGTCGCCCTTCGAAGAACGCAGAATAGGATCCAGAACATCTATTCCAACTCGTTTAAAGGGCGCGCTGGAAGGCGTAACTGGCTGCGTGAATCGATTGCGTGATTACTTTCTTTCTTTATAGCGACCTTTCGGTATATTCCATTCAAATTTAAATGTCATTGTTTTTTGCATACGTTCGATGTGTAGTGCTTGTTGTATATGATGCCTTTCATGAAAGTGTTGTGTATAAAGCCTTCTGTGTATATGTCATCTTAGTGCTACTGCCATGTAAGGGACCCTGGGCCTCCGTCAAGATGCTGTGATACCTTTTTGGCCAGGCGCCCCTCCAGTTCCTTTTGTTACTGGTAAATAAAATTGATGGATTGATTGATTGAAGTGGCGCCTTCGGGGTTCACTTGTGGCGCTGACATTGGATGCGAGTGGCGACGTACCGTTTGATATCGATGCGTATCCTGGGGCAGTAAAAGCGTTCTTTGACGCAGCAGAATGTGCGTGTGAAACCAAGATGCCCGGAAGGTAATTCAGCGTACATACCAGATAGAACTTGCATAGGAAGACTTTTGGTAACTACTGATAGATAACGCGCACCGGTGGTTCCATAGCTTCTTATACACGAAGCTGTCGTGAATATATGGCAAATGAGTTCTGCGGAAACCCGCAAAGTGGAGTAACGTTTTTTTTACTAAAGGGAAAATTATTATCCACCCGTTTGTAGCACAAGGCTACAAGGAAACCCATACGGATTTCTCAGAAATGAAAGCTTCCTAGTTGCCGAAAAATTCGTCCTGGTCCGGGGATCGAACCCGGGACCAACGCCTGTCCGGGGCGCTCGCTCTACCAATTGAGCTAACCAGGAGGCTAGCGATTGACAACGCGAGGGCGAATCCATCGACAACTCGAAGCACGTGGGCGTGTAGTGCTTGTTGCCGTGAAGCCGTCGTGTAGCCCAAAATGACATCAGGAGAAGGCTCTTGCGCGGCTGCGAAGAGCGCTGTAAGCCCCCGTCCTTATTTTGTTCGGACATGAAGGTGCCCATGTCAGGAAATTCCGGGGAAAGAAAGCGATGTACTGATCCGTTTTTAGCGACGCACCCGGTCGTCAGAAATGGCACCCGGGAGAGGAAATCAACGTCAGCATGTCGCCGGCCACTCTTCTGGCAACTGAAAAAATCATACTCCTGTAGACGAAAGGCCCAGCACGGTAGTCGACCAGAGGGATCCCGAAGATTCACAAGCCAGCATAGTGAATTATGACCTGTGATCGCTGTGGAGGGGGGTGAATAGCGGTGCGGACGAATCCGCTGTTCGGCCAAGATGACGGCCGAACACTCTTGCTTTCTCACTGTATAATTGCGTTTGGAGCTACTCAAGCAGCGGCTGGAATACGAGATCACGTGCTTATTGTCGCCGACACGCTGGACTATTACGGCCCCGATGCGAACCCCCCTTGCATCGGCGTGAAGCACAGGTTGTGATGAGGGATAGAAGTGTCGAAGAATGGGCTTGGTCGTCAAGAGCAACTTCAGCCAGCGGAACGATGAGTCGCACTCTGTGGTCCACTCAAAAGGAAGCGCCTTTGCGGAGAGGGCGTGTTAAGAGGATGAGGCAAGTACGCAAATCTAAGAATGAATCCGCGGAAGCTAGAGCATCAGCCTAAAAACTTGGCAACTGCTTGACAGACAAAGGCTCCTTGAATTCTGCTACAGCCGCTATTTTCTGGGGATCTGGTCGTATGCCTTCTTTATCAACCAAGTGTCCAAGCACAAACGTCTGTCGTTCACCAAAGTGGCACTTCTTTGAATTGAGCACAAGACCGGGTTTCTCGAAGCAGTTCAGACTAAGCCTAGGCGCTTGTTCTCACTGAATGTTCTTCCGAAAATACCAATATCGTCTACATAGCACATGCAAACTTCCCACTTGAAGCCGCGCGGTGTGGTATCCATGAACCTTCAAATGTTCTGGGCGCATTACAACGCGCGAAAGGCATCACTTTGAATTCGAATAGTCCATCTGGCGTTACAAATGCTGTGTTTAGAATCGCCATGTACCATCCTCCTTTTTCACCAATATGACCGGAGCTACCAAAGGGCTGGACGATGCTTGGATAACTCCCGTACTCAGCATCTGTTGAGCTTGGTCGCTGATTCTCTTCCGCTCTGCGGGAGACATGCGACAAGGCTTTTGCCGGATCGTTTGGACAGATCCTGTGTTGATGTGATGGCTAGTACTGGACGCACGAATGAATGGTGGGCCGTCGTGTTGCTCAGTCAAATACTGAGGAATGCTTCGAAAGGGGCGTACCTAAAACACTGCGTTCATGATCACTGACTGACTTATCGACGATGGGGAGTATTTTTGCGTCCTCTGGACACAGCCCACTATTATCCTCTGCATCCTGTGGTCCTTTAAGCACTGCCATTACTTCAGGAAAGTATCCCAGAAATGAGGCAAGCTTGAGCCCTTGGGGTAGCGCCGCCGCTTCAGGAGAACTAATTAGTACGGAAGTTTTCTCAAGCACCATCATCATTAAAACTACTACTGTACACAACTTTCATTCGTCCGAAGCTTGAGTACGCATCATCAGTATGGGACACCGGATATGAGAACCACATAAAATTACTAGAAAAAATACAAAATCGCTCAGTCCGTTTCATTCTAAACAATTACCAAAGAACTGCGAGTGTTACTAGTATGAAAGACATCCTACACCTTCCACCGCTATCACGCCGCAGAAAACTGTCTCGACTCTGTCTTTTCCATAAAATCTACTACCACAACTCATATTTACATTCTATATTCATTCAGCCGCCGCCATACATTTCATCTCGCATCGACCATCGCCAAAAAGTAAACATTCCACAGAGCAACACCGTCGGTTTTTCACATTCATTTCTCCCCAAAACGACCAGAGATTGGAACAATCTACCTGGATCACTCACAAGCACAACTAACACCAATAACTTCAAAATCGCACTTCAGAGTTTCATTTAAAGTTAACGTCGCCCAGTGTTTATTTTACACCTCTGATTGTTGTGTATGCTTTTGCTATGTTTTTGTAATTTCATCTTACGAATGTTTACTTTTTTGCACATTATGTTTTACCATTATATCTCTTTTTTTGCCTTTGTTCTTGAAACTGAAATTTGTAAGTATCATCGTGATATATTATTTTGTTCTATATTATGTATCTGTAACCAAGTAGTTATTATCTGTTAACTTTTTTGCCCCTCCCCTCTTCAATGTACATATGTACCCTGAGGGTATTTGAAAAAAAAAATAAAAGAAATTATCGCCCATAGCCACGAGAATCCATCGTTCACGGAAACCCTGCAATGCAGAATGTGCTTTCCTTGAGGCAGATCTTGTGCAAAGGTTCCACTGCAGCGTTGAAAGATATGCGAGTAGGGCACGAAAAGACGACAGAGGCACGCGCTGTAGATAAAGCGTCGAGGAGATAGTGACGTGAATCGTGAGCGACGGCACGGTGAGCGGGAAGTCCGGAAGGCTGATGGTGGCGTCAGGGTACGGTCAGAATCTCGGCAACGGTAGCGGTACCGGTGTCTCTCTTCGCCAGAGTAGGTTTCGATAGTGGGGCTGCATCGTATCTTACCGGAAGCGACAGCCTGTAGTAGAGCTTAAAGCCACGGAGTGTTCAACTGTCGACCACCAGGCCCCACAGACGACATTGCCTCTCCATACCTCGCCGCTCGACATGGCCTACAATACCTAGCGACGTGACCAGGCGTGCTGCAGCGGTACACTGGGTAGGGGTCGAACCTTCTAGATTGTAATACTCTACTTCCGCAGCAGGTTGAGAGTAGCGAACGTTCTCCCCTCGGAACTCGTACGTTGTGTCAGGTCTTCGTGGACCATCGCTCCGTGGACGTTGATCAAGGGAGCTGTTATAGGGTGTTTCAGTGCCGTAATAACGTGGTTCGTCTCTGTAATCGTTAAATCAGTAACGTTTATTGAGTGCGGCCAAGTAGCCGAAGGGGGCGCGCAAACGGTATCCTGGAGAGTGGTGGAGTAGCAGTGTCGGGCCGTATGACGTGCCTGTTCTTGCCGTAGTAGAGTGTCACGGACAGTCTGACAAATCGTTCACGATAGATCTGCCTGGTAACTCGTGTCTACGCTGGCCGCTCAATCTTCGGTGTAATGCGGCGAGTCTTCAGCGCCTCGAACGTGCGGCAGTGGAGTATAACATTGTGTTAAAGCTTGCGCTGCAAATGAGGAAGCTCGTTGCTCCATCGTTGCTCTACGTCCATCGTTGCTCTACGGCCGAACTTGTTTTCGGCACAACACTCCGCGTTCCCGGTGAGTTCTTCGGAACGAGGTCATCGCCTGTGCAATTTGACCTCGCCAATTCCGCAAGTCGGCTTCGAGCAATGATGGACGCCATTGTTCCGCCACCTGTTCGCTCCGCTCATCAGAACACGTTTGTCAGTCCGCATCTCAGTGAATGCACACACGCTTTCATACGCCGCGACGCAGTCCGTGCTCCACTACAACCACCATACGATGGTCCATTCAAAGTACTAAGCCGTGCACCCAAGTACTTTACCGTGCTGATCAACGGGCGGGAAGACACTGTGTCCATTGACGGTCTTAAACCAGCTCATTTGGACAGTCAGTCAGAAGATGCACACGCTACAACAAACACCGTCGAACGAGTGCATCGCCATCCTAGGGTGCGTTTTCGTACAAATACGACCACCATTCATTCCCATTGGCACCGCTCAGCAGCCTCATGGCTCCCTCACTAGGGGAAGGACCCTGTAGCGTCTACTTCTTTCGGCGTCGGCTCAAGGAAGAGATGATGACGACGAACTGGATGCTCGCGGGAGAAGTGTCGTTCTGCCGATCGCCATGTTTTAGCCAGTCCGGACGTTGTAAATATATGAAAAATATATTACTATGTAGCGTGACTGAGTACATCACTCCGTTTCCTACAAAGCTATACGCGTCTTCCGCAGTGCCTTTCAGCAGGTGTCCGACGTTGTCGTCCTCTGACATTCCAGGGTTAATTGTCCTGCACAATTTTATATGTTCGTCAATATAAGTGGCACAAGTTTCCTCGAGGATCTAAGCTCACTAAGTTAATGCCGATTCCGGCCGTTTCTTCTTAGCACCCGTATCGCCAAAACGCTTCATCTCCTCAACCAGACCGGCCCGCGTAGTTATCGTGTCGGCGTGGTTGTCATCACAAATCAATGCCGTGACACCCAAAAAGAAAACAATGTTTCTAAGCTGTCTCGCGGCGTTCCAGTTAATGCACTGGCTTACTCTTTCATCATGGATCTGCCACTCATTCAAGTCTTCCCCCGCTTTTTCCGAGAATGTGCGCAGATCTCGGTAGTGCTGCATCAGAGCTGGTTTGCCCGGGGACTGCTGGATGAGGCTTCTTTCTCCGAAGCTGTTATGGGACGCGTTGGCGAAAGCCCAGCGACGCGATGGCTTCTGCGAAGTTCTGATGTTGACGGCTCCGTTGTAGGCCGTGGAAGCGCGTGGGAGGTACGAAGCAACTCACCAAACGCTACACTCGAAGAGTGACGGTAACCACATAAGTCTGCACGCTGACTTTGTGCAAGAGCCGTCCGATGATGAAGATCAACCGCTGTTATAGCTCTCACCCACTGAAGGGAATACGCCAAGAATCGGGCGGCAGTAGTCAGTCATTCTAGGGTTGTGCGAAGAGGGACTGAGCCAAGAAGAATAAGAACAAGCAAAAAGAAAAAAAGAACTACAGAAAGGAAAAACTTAACAGTCCTGGACTCAGACTAACAGATGGAATGGGAGGAAAGCGAGAGTAATGAAACATTTTGATATGAAGGCCACAAGGACAGATTTTGGCGCAAAACGGATTTTGAAGTACAAGTAGAGTTGGCAAGGGATTCTTTTTGTTTCATGTAAGAAGTCCAAGAGAGCGGAGCAAACATCCCTGCGACAGTACCCGAATACAGTGGCTCTAAATGACAAAATTGCAGTAAAGTCTGTCTTACGAAGTGGAGTTTCTAGGAACCTTTTTCTCTGGGGCGAGTATCTGCGGCAGTAGAAAAGAAGTGTTTAGTGGATTCGATTTCATTGCAAAATAGACATAGTGGGGACGTCCGTAGACCGTCTCTGTGCAAGTAAATCTTCAGATGCGGAGTTCGGCAGTGTGATCTCGTGTGTGAAACATCTAATTGTCGGAATGCGCACCACAGTTTATTCCAGAAAAATCTCATATGTTCGAATCTTTTTAATCTGTCCACACAAGAGTGAAGTTCCCTTTGTCAACAAGCATTTCTACACCGAAGTGCTGTCTCGTAAGCTGTCAGGTAAGACGGCTATTACGGGGCCACTTAAAGATGATGCGGGTAGAAAGTCCGCCATTTTTTTTAGATATAACCCGCAGTGGTCTGGTACCCACAGCAGACGAATAGTTTGTAAGCCGTCCCTAGGCAGCCCGCCAAACGTCCTTCTCTTCCGTTTCACTGCAGTGCCCGTTTCCGCGATGACCATTGTATCCCGCATTGGCGCGCACAGGAGACAATATGTTCATATTCTTTCGCCGCCAGTGTTTGCTAGCACTGTATGGTTTATATTTTTTGTTTTATCCCCTTGTAATGCCATAAGACGGTGTTGGTATGGCATAAATAAATGAGTAAAATAAAAACACAGGTACGTTATTCAGACCAAATTTTATTTGTTGTATGAATGCTTGGGCTCTTTTGTTTAGTGGAGCTGCACGCCTTTCGCATAATCGCCGAGTTACGAAGTTCGAGCGGCAAGTGATTTCAAATTCGAAGCTAGGTTTTCCTGATTGGTTTCGGCTTTGGTTTAGTGCAATCTGAATATTGGACACAGTATCTGTCGCGTCGCCTATACGTGCCATTAGGGCAGTGACATGTTTCTTCTTTGGGTTTGCATGGTTTTATTTTTAGCTCTTTAGGCTGGTCGTCAGGTGGACAAGGATACTCTGGTTTTATCCCATACCAGGGACATTTGGACGAAACTTCATCCCAATCGCATCCCGAGCACTAGAATAAAGAATAGAAATAATACACTTACTTGTTATAGTGTTCAACGTATTTATACATCGATATCTTCGGCTTGTAGGTGCAAAATTACTTAGCCAAGCTCTGGTATGATTATGATATATGCAAGTGACAGCAGTACCACTTAGAGTGATAGCGGTAACAGATAGCCGGAAAGGTGTCCCATTACATGATTTCTGTCGCTTTTTAGTGCATTAGGACATTTTCTGCTAACCATTTTCTTCCGCGAGAAGAAAATGTAATCTTTCCTTGGTTCTTGTTCTTTCTTTTGATGAGCATAAATGCAGCTTGGCGGCGCTATTCTTTCGTTTGATTAATATAAGTTTTTTATTTCTTTATTTTAAATTCGAAGCATTTCGTGGCGAGCTTAAGCAATAGCGAGCGCTATATATATATATATATATATATATATATATATATATATCGCAAATGTCTCGGCGCTCTCCTGGTCATGTATTTCACTTTGTGTATATCACACTTGCCATGGTCGAGTATGAATCTATAGCGAACATGAATGTTTGAACTAGGAACCGCTAAAATGATGTACTCGTCCCGATCGCCGACCATACAATCTCGCGTAGCTCATACCCGTAGTGAACGGCTCGGATTTGCGGGTATGCGCTACAGCTGACTGAATCTTAACGTCGCACCTACATTTCACCGAACACAAACTAAATGAATATTTCACAAGAACAGAGTCTGTGAGGGTTAAAAGCAAGAGGCAGACACATCGTTTTTTGTAGCATGCGACTCAAATGTGATATAACAAGTACATAAACACAGAGAAGCGTCAACCTTACCGCTCGTCAGGCAGGTACGAATCAATCCCAGGGCATCGAAGTGCCTGGCAAGCAGCCTATAGACCACTACTGCAGCGGCAGTCGTGGTCATGCTACTTGCGCTCAGCTTGCACACGGACATTTATTCTTAATCATAACACTTCGCTGAACGCCAAACAGTTTGGCATAGCGAAATTCCTCGCTGATTGCTTCGCGCGACATCGATTACTACAATGCCTGGGATGGGCAGAACTTCTTGTGGTCGCGTGTTGCCGAACGTTAAGCTTTACTCGCCTTTCAGGAAAAGAGCGTGTACTCAGAAAGGAGTGAGCGTTGCACTGCCCAATTGTTGTGGCAAGCGTGCGACCGAGCGAATCCGAGGTTTCCTAGCACTACACGCAAAAACGAGTTTTACGTCTCCGAGCGCGATCGGTCCTCCGAACTTCCACGTGGCATTCACTTTTTCATATGCGGTCCAAGTGTTTCTCATCACTAGCACGCTCTCCCGAGGCTACACTCTAAGCCGCAACCAAGCGAAATGAGCGTAACTGCTGCCGTTCGTCTCTGCGACGTGCACTAAGTCCTCAAAGAGATCAACTGCAGGTGCCGTGTGCAAATTGAGAGAGATCACCAGTTCAACCGCGAAGAGAAAACGGCTACACCCATGGAAACTTTCCGCGAGCGCACGCAGCCGCCGAAGAACGTCCAGCATGCGCGTAAGCAAGTAGTCAGGGGAAAAAGAGCCAGGCCTGCGCGGAACCGCAGGACAGTGACAGCGTATACTGGAAGAGCTACCTTCTTAGAAGCCACTTTAAACGCTTGAGGAAACTAATGCAAGTAGATGTGGTAGGTATCCCCTGCGCCATAACTTATCATTTTGCCAAGCATAATTACAAGTGCCTCAGTAATGGGTTCAGAGCTACAAAGCATGCAGCCCTGTGTTCTTTGAAATGATTCCTCGAACTCGTTATGCAATCCATTTTCCGCGTCGTGTAGTGGCGTATTACTATTTTTCCACGTAACATTAAGTTTGTTAATGCGATTCCTCGGCAGACGTTATACCTGTTTACGTCTTTTAGCGATGATTTTTCAACCACAGGCGTAGCTCAGTTGACACAATATATTCGGGCAGTCGTCTGCCCAGCCTCATTGCCGTCAACCGAAGAGTGTGCGAGGTGGTTGGGTGGTTTCTACAGAGAAATAGTCTTGAGTGTAAAATTTCTTACTGTACGTTTCACAAGAGGGTACCTCTGTTCTTTGAAGCGTAAAGAATTTTATTTTGCCCTGTGGGACGTTGTTTTCCCAGTGCCTTGGTTAAGGTCACTGTACAGTGGAGGCACAGGTGGCAACGTCTCAAAGAGGGTCAAGAAAATGCAGGTGCCGCCGGCATCAAACAGCTTTTTCTTTAAACTACACACTGGCACATTGCTAGTTAAGACGTTTTTGGAGCAAAAAGGATTCTTCTTACCATGGGGATCGCATTTCTTAATTGCAAGGTGCCAGAAACTGTAGACCATGTTTTCCTACATTGCTGGGTGGGCGTTTATTTTTGGGATGTGTTACAACGAACTATGAAGAAAGACCTCCCACTGGACCCGCAAGGAATCAGGCTTTTAAATGTTGATAGGGAGCACGGGGTGCCGTTTGATTTAATCATGCTCTTGGGCCTCCACTCTATTTGGCGATCTAGGATGGCAGGGTATCATGTGGATAAAGATGCTCGGCCTGCGCGAATTTATTTCCGTGAAAGTGTAAATTGCTTTATAGAGATCCAAAAAGCCTCCGCTGAACCTCCCGAGTGGTTCTCTCGATTAGAGCCGCTCACAGCATTGCGCGAATTTTAATGTCATGAAACCAGCACTTGCTGGTGGGTAACAGGTGACCTCATGTACAATGTGCATTGTGTAGTTGTATTGACAATATGGTTTGGGTTATTGTGTCATTTGTTGCGTGTCATGTACAATGAGAATTGTGCAGTTGTATTGACAATTTCGTTTGGGTGGCTTACTGTATCATTTGTTATCTACTAAAGACAGGTAATAAAGAAAAAGAACAGGCGTAGCTCAGTGGTAGAACGCTCGACTGCCACGCAGAGAGTGTGGGTTCGAATCCAGGCTGAGGAAAGTTGGACTACTCCTCGGTAATGGTTATTTTTTCTAAAATTTGCAGCGATAGTGGTTACGGACACCGGCGGCGGCGGCGGCGGACATTTACGGCGCAAGAACGACCCTTGTTGTGATCTCATAACAGCTTACGCTATAAAATTATGCTCTTAGCATTTTATCCTAATGTAAATGGTTGTGAACGCTGCGGCTAAGAGAGTGAGCGTTGCACTGTCCAATTGTGGCAAGCGTGCGAACGAGAGAATCCGAGGTCTCCTAGCACTACACGCAAAAACAAGTTTTTACGTCTTCGAGCGCGATCGGCCCTCACGAAGCCGTAGAGAGAACATAAAAGCCATCGACAGCGGTATCTTTCTGCGGCCGCAGTGATACAAAATCTTTAGTGGTACAAAACGGAAGGCATTCACACAGTTCAGATACGCCCCCATCTCTCATGCTCAGGTGATCGCGAAGTTATGTTTTCCAGTCAACAGTCCCCCCTTTCTTGGGTGTCCCACATTTTCTGTGCAAGCAAGCTGTGGTATGACCAATGGCTTCGTACGAACTTTGTGCCAAGTCCGGCTGTGTGTTTTGCCACGGAACATAGTTGTGTGGTCCGAGTCTATGCCAAACAATGCTGACGGACACATGAAATAAGTATATATATTGTGTCGAGTATTACAAGGCTCGTTTATCATCTGAATAACATTCCGTTGTATCCCGTAATCCAAGCCATTGAGAGGTTCACATGTATTAACAGTTCAGAGTTTACAAGGATGATTTACGGCTAAACTTCGCGCTGGCTATGTATACTTAGAAAGAAAAAAGTATCGCGCGTTGTGTGCGTGTTATTCCTTTTGCACGCTCGTTTTCATGATGCACCTTTTTCTACAGAGGGCATATTTCAACTGCTTTAAGCAATAAGTAGTCCATGCAGCATTAAACATTTCTTTACTCTAAGCTACCTTCACCCTAATTATTTAAATGCGAAGCATTTCTTAGCGAACTTCGGCGACTTTAAGCCTATCTAGCCGCCTACGATATTGTCCTCTCCTGGCCGTTTCTCTTATGGGATGTATGCGAAAAAGGGTATGGCAAAACATGACTGCCTGACGAACATAAATGACAGGTCATAACATGAAAATCACATTATGCATATTATGAGTGGCATGATTTACATGCCACGGTGTTGATGCTCTCCTGGCCGTTTCGCTAATGGGATGTATGCGAAAATTGGCATGGCACAATATCACTGCCTGACGACTATAAATGGCAGGTCATAACATGAAAATCATGATATGCATGTCATGAGTGGCATGATTTCCATGCCACGGTCTTGGTGCTCTCCTGGCCGTTTCGCTAATGGGATGTATGCGAAAATTTGTATGGCACAACATGGCGGCATGACGAGCATAAATGGCAGGTCATAACACGAAAAGCATGACATGCATGCCATAAGCAGCATGATTTACATGTCACGGTCTCGGTGCTCTCCTGGTCATTGCGTTTATGGGATGTATAAGAAAATTGGTCTGCCGCAACATGACTGCATGACGAACATGACTAACAGGTCACAACATGAAAATCATGGTATGCATGTCATAAGCGACATGATTTACATGCCACGCGTTTCGTTGACCGGATGTATACGAAAATTAGCATGCCACAGCATGGCTGCATCACGAACTCAAATGACAGGTCATAACATGAAAAGCATGACATGCATGTCATGTGCGGCATGATTTACATGCCACGTGCTTCTGTTTCGTTAATGGGATGTATGCCAAAATTCCCGTGGCACAACACGACAGCATGACGAACGTAAATAACAGGTCTTAACGTTAGAATCATTACACGCGTGTCATGAGCAGCATGGTTTACATGCCACAGTCTTAGTGCTCTTGCGGCCGTTTCTTTAATGGGATATATACGAAAATTGCTATGGCACTACACGACTGCATGACTATCTTAAATGACGGGTCATAACATGAGAATCGTGCCATGCATGTCATGAGCGGCATGATCTACATTCCACTCGATTTCGTAATGGGATGTATACCAAAGTTGTTATGGCACAACACGACTGCATGACGAACGTAAATGACAGGTCATAACGTTGGAAGCATGACATGCGTGTATGAGTGTCATGTGCGCGCGAAAGTGTGTGCCTGTGTTGGTGCGTTTGGGCTGTAGAATGTGTGTAATGGTGTGAAGAGCACGTGTGTCACTTTTTGTCTATGCGGACATATGCACAAAAGACAAGAGACCGGGCGCGAGAGTTTGTGTGCCTGTGTTCCGTGCGTGAAGAGAGAGGACGACGACGAAGTGGCAGCACGCGCAAGGTTGCGCGAGCGCAAGAGCACTACGATGAGGAGAGAAGAGGAGAGAGAGAGAGAAGTAACTTTATTGGCACCCGTCAAATAGATGACGGGGTAGAGGCTATGTAGAGGCGTCAGCCTAAACCCACACTCATCCTCCATAACCGTCGACCGGGATCCCTTGGGACGCGGCGGCGGTCAGGGCGAGACCGATGCCTTGCCGCGAACGTGAGACGGACTACAGCGTTCGACACAGTCGGGGTGCCCGGGCCCGAGTGTCGAGATTCTTCTAGCGGTCCACGAGTTGGAGCTCCGGGCTTCACGTGGCCGCCTGTATGTCCTCCCCGTCACCTCTACTGCTCCAGGGCTGCAGTGGCCGGCCGCATTCTTCAAGCCATCCGTAGTTCGCCTCGTCGGTCTCCTGCACGTCGGTCTCCTACTCGTCGGTCTCCGGCACGCTCTTCAGCAGGCAACGCCACCTCGGCACCCTCCAGTCGCCCGTCCCGCAAGACGGTGAGCCTGTGTCCGCCGAGACTATTCGACAGTTACTAGGCGCGCTGATGAGTTTGGTTTGTTGTTTTGTTTATCCGCTCTGCTCAGTGTGTATGTGTAGTGCACGTCTTCTTCTCTGTGCATAAAGTGGAATTCGGAACGCACAAACAGCCTCGTCTCTTCGATGGGAACGCCCGCGTTCCCAGCATAAATAGTATCTCCTTCGAACCTATCATGACAATCAGCGGCATGGTTTAAATGCCACAGTCATGGTGCTTTTGCGGCCGTTTCGTTAACTTCATATGTACCAAAGTCGCTATAGCGAGACAACAATGCAAATCCATTTTACGTTCCTGATGCGTGCTTCACATTTCCTTGGTTCCCACTGCACGTGGGATCTGCCAATTTTTTTTTTTCGCGACGTTTCCCCACGCGTGAGAATGTCTTGAAGCCTTTTCAGTAACTTATGAGGTTTAGTGAGACGAGATCAATATTTACTTTCTGATTCTACAAACATTTCATCTTATGGAACGTTACTGAATTTTTAAAGCAGGACGCTGGAATTCTTGTGTTTTCTCCTAGCAACATCGTTAGGTTTAAAAGCGACCTTGAAGTATCTTGATGTGAATATTTTGTTCTATATTCTCAGTAAGATTGGCAATTCCTGCGTTTCACCTTCAAGCAGCGCACTCTCCTGTTTAATGAATAGTGCGCTTGTCGGTTTTCATTTCTTAAGTAACTTTGATCTAACTCAAGCAGCGTACCACTCGGGAGTTGAGATGTTACCCCAGACATATTGCGCCAGTAGATATTAGTCACAGATATGGTCTTTTATGTCACTTTCTTTGAACTTACCTGAGCGTTGGTGAATAGCGCAAACACAACAGTTGCGTAAAGCATAACATTCATACTCCTTATTTTGTCTTAATCAATGTTACGGCAGGTTTATTATTCCAAAATAGCAAAAGCAGAATTAGCTGTAACCAGCAGCCCCTTGTATCCTGGTTTGCCTGCAATAAAATGGACACACGATATGACATTTGAAGCAGAAGCATTCACGGCATAATGATCCTTTGCAAGGCTTTCATGATGGTCGGTGTACCATTGCAAGAGCAACCTCTTCTGTCATTCTCCGCTATAAGTCATCAACTGGCCATGGCACTCTGCTGCTGATACGAACTCCACGGGATCGAATTCTTGTCGCCGCGGCTGCATTTCGACAGCGGCGAAATGTTCTAATATCGAAATGTTCGACATCGTTCCGATATCTTGTAGCATTTCATCCCCACGTTGTTGAATGGCATGCTTTTGTGGTTTTGTTGTTTTGTGGGGTTTAACGTCCCAAAACCAGCTCTCATAATGAGAGACGCCGTATTGGAGGCATCCGAAAATTTCGACCACCTGGGGTACTTTAAAGTGCACTGACACCGCACAATACATGGGCCTCAACATTTCGCTGCCATAGAAATGCAGCCGCCGCGACCGGGATTCGACCCCGCGACCTTCGGATCAGCAACCGAGTGCCATAACTGCTAGATTACCGTGGCGGGGTGTGTGTACGTGTTGAGGATCCCTGTACAGTGTCGAGGTGCCGATGATGTGTACATGCAGTGGGTACACCTCTCCAGCGTACACAACTCGCCTAACGCCCCTCGATTCGCCACATCGACGCTTATGTGCGAAGACAGGTTTCACTTTCCTGTTATATCGATGCCAATGTCAGAGGGATCAACCACATTTTTTGCACCAGCTTCACGAGCTCCGTATATCTGATAACGGGGAGGCTATGACACGATCGCATACGGTGCTCGAAGCGTCGACCCATTTTGGTTCCAGTTTGCGCACACCATCCATTCGGTTACTTAAAATTGTTGCCAAGTTTCTCAGCAAATTAACAATCCCTGGCTACTTCAGGGCCATCACTACTATTGGAAAAAAGCCATATAAGAATGTGGTGGTAGCACCACAGGAGTTCAGCTTTAAATAGCCCTAATCTTGTTAATGCACCCTAATCTGCCTTGGGCCATATTAATCCACCTCAGTCAGCCGTTATACGTCTAAACACCACCGCTTTACAGCTTTAACCTGCCATTTTCTACCTTCATACGCCTTAACCTACCTTTATCCGGCCTAACTCGCCCTCAATTTATCTATAGTTCAAGTTCAAGATTATTATTCTTCTAGTTTTCCGGCAAAGTTTACAGACTTCTAGTTATGTGTTCTTCGAATCAGGCTTAATGATTCCTACTCATCTTGAACAACACTGGTCCACTTTAGTCAATGTTAATCCTCCGTGATCCTTTCTTATCTGCCCTTATCTACTTTAGTCAGCCATAATCCACATTAACCGTGTCCGTGTCCACTTTAGGTTAAGTTAGGTTAGGTTGGCGCAGCTGCGCAAAAAGAGCGCAGGCTATGCTGCGCCCGCCACACGGTGGTAACATATTATTTATGTTCATTGGTGCAGCACTTCATTGCAGCCACCAAGCACCGGCACGAATGGTTGGTTATATAAATATAACTTGCTTTTTGTTACTTAGACTCCGTGATATGCTGTGTTTGCATTGATGTTATTTGTGGAAGGAATAGCAAGCGGCTTCCAATTGTCTTTGAAACAAAATTGGGAATTTCGTAGTACCAGCAGCTCGATCATGTTTGGCTGAGATATTGGCAGGAGGCTCATGCGCCGAGCGGCAGGGACCATTTCATGGGTATCTTTGACAAGCTTTGCAGGGGTTCTTCAAGGATCTGTACTTAAAGCGATCTAGAGGCTAGAGGACGATTTGGAACTCGTACTTCTCATGAATCTGCAGCACATCGCGGAAACGTAATGAGGCGAAGACAGACGGCGGATCGGAAGAAGCCATTTAAGGTTGCAGGACGTGAGTATTCGATGCTGGAAGAATCGTTGACTACACTGCGAGGGAGGAGGAATTGCTCTATTGGTCATTTTGTGAGCCACTCCAACAAAAGTGGACAGCGTTCTCGGAAACTGTAGTAATAAACTTTGCTCAGAAATATGGGCCCGACACGAAGAGGCCACTGCCTCAAGTTTATAAAATTACAAAGCGCATGGAACACAGAGTAGTTAAGACTTTCGGAAAACTACATATTGTGGCTTAACAATTGAAAAACTATTCATTATTTTGGGTCTCGAAAAGCGTGGATTAAGCATATAGAAAGTCCGTGGCAGGTTAAGCCCAACATAAAAAAAGGACGACAAACTTAAGCAATAACTGACGACACTCCTGTGCTTCATGGCAACAGTAAATTAACAGATATTTGATACAGTAATCTTTACAAGATACCCTCGGTAAGACGTTTATAGCATTTACACTGTATACAAAAGGCAGGCGTAAGAGCAGGGAGCCCACCCGGGCTAAAATTGCCGGGCTTCATCTTCGTATGTCCTCATTACTTTCTCATCCGTCGCAATGCTTCGCAGAAATGTACACAAGTGCACAAGTGCACATAATTGGCATGATTGATCTACAGCCACTTCACAAAATACGTGAGGGAGACACGTTAAACAGTCATTCGGAACACTGTGATAACGCTACATTTCAGGTCTGCACAATATTTTAAGCGTTTACTATTATGCTGTTCTTTTTTTTTTCAGCTAAAACAACCACCACATCCAGAAATCACTTACACCACTCCGTACGGGGAACTGCCGTCTGTAGACACCGTTTGGCTGACTGCAAATGCCTTATGCTGAACATTCTGCGCTATCAAATATATCTCACACGCAGCAGGTGGCACTGTAGAAGCACTCACGTTAATTACCGTCAGATCACGTGATTATTTCCTACGTGAAGTTTTCTATCGCAGACAACAGGTGCATTAGAGTACCCTCAAGGGCTGCTGAACCGGTATATTTAGCAGATGTGCATGTCCTTTCAAGAGCAGGAGTCCAGGTTACTAGCACGTGGCAGAGAACAGTCACCATTCTCTACCGCAATGACAGAAAAGTGACAGAAGCTTTCAAGCAAATACGCACGGCGATCGGGGGGGGGGGGGGGGGGAGGAAGAGAGGGTTGCAGAGGCACCGAAACACCTTACGTGGCGCAGAAACTTTTTCGTTTGCAATAGTGCTCCGTGTTTCGCAAGAGCACACATTCTTCGTTGTAATACGAACACACTGCACTGGGCAATAGCGCTGGAGTAGGTCGAGCACAAGGCGCACATCGCGGTCGACTCACTGCTACAGGGTACTGCTGCATTCCCTTCGCGACTGACGCAGTCGATCGCGAAGAGAATGCAGCAGTGCCGTGTAGCTAGAAAAACTTGGGGAGTGATCATGCTCATGTGTGCTAGTTTGCTTGTGTTTTTGTGTTTAGCTCAGTGTTTATGTTTCGATCCTCGCAGTAGTAAATCAATTTTCACATTGCCAAGTGCAATGGGAGAAACAAATGAAAGATCAATAAACAAATGACATGACATAACGAAAGAAAGGAAAGAAGGAGAGCAAGGAAGCAAGCCAGCAAGCAAAAATTTTTGCCTAAATACTTGTTTCAGTTTTAGACCCAAGACTTTCAAGAAAATTAAAAGGACCTTAAATTAAGAGGATGGGAAGTGATTCTATAGCCATAATAATAGGTCGATTTTTACTTGCACTTGTTCGACCAGCTGCTCATAAGGATCGCTCCTTTGCGCACTGGCTACCGGGGAGCTTATGGCGAGCTGTCAGCGTCTCGACTACGACGACGATGTTGCGCCTTAGCTGCTCCGCACGTTCGAGTTGAGCGCGAGAGTAGCACGGCGGCAAGATGGAAACACGGCAGCAAGAGCCACAGCGTCTGTATTAGCGCATGAATAAATATGTGGGCAGGCAGACGCCTCACCTCTTCCCACAACCACTTGGTTATCCGTAAGCAGCGCAATAATCATTCTGCAAGTGCACTGCGACATTTCCTTCATTTGAAGTGCGAGGGCTTTAAGAGTACCATAAACGGTGTGCTACCGCGTTCACTTCACAGGGTTGTAGTGTGCACTTCTAAAGCTGCAGCCGGCTGTCGCATTCGTAAAAAATATTGGCCTTATGCATTTCACACGGGATTCATGCTCCGCGTTACGCATAAAAATTATTCTCCGTTCATTAATGTTCATCAAGCAATACATGGCTATTGAAGCTTGTTGCTATGGTTGCTTCGTTTGCGTGCTTCCCGCTCATCTCTAATATTTTAGGAGAATATTTTCGATACTTGGGCGAGTACGTATTAAGCGTATGTTTATACCTCTTCCCACTCCTTCAACATGTGCCATGCACCATATGCCATACGCCTACAGGCTGGAGTGTACCTTACTTGTAAGTGAGATAGGATTCCCTCTATATCCAGCGTCCAGGGAAAAGGAAACTTGTGTGAAATATCCAAAGAGAGCGTCAAAACTGTGATCTGGCCGTGTTAAAATACTGTGCCACTGTATTCATTCGGCTGTCCCTGTTGTCCGCACGGTGACCATTTAACCTTGCTTTAATTTGCCCACTTTTGCTCATATATTGAATGGAACAGAGTAAGCATTGGAACATGTAACCTACATTAAAACAAGTGCAAGTGAAAGTCGCCCTATTACGACTGGTGCAATCGGTTCCCATCCTCGTAATTTAAGATCATTTGAATGTTCTTGCAAGTCTTGCATCTAGAACGGAAGCATGTAGTTAGGCGAAACACTCATTCCGGTCTCCGCAATTACTAACCTGGAGACTGATTCAATTCTGACAAAGACTCGCATGTGTGGGTAGGGCTGCCAGCGAAAGGACTGCGGGCCGTGTGTTTGAGATCCCTACATTGACACGCCGTTTCTATTCCGGGCAAATATTACTCTCGGTATTTTAGAAAGCGTTTTGTAGGGTGCTCCCTGTTGATTAATATAGGACAGTCTTTGCGGAGAAATGGTTGATGTTTGAAAATGTACTGCAGTATTTCGTTGTGAACTCTTGGGGCTGGTTGGCCTTTGCTTGAAGGCTTGTCCCTGCTTGTGTTGGCTTCCTATCCACTTAGCAAGCGTTTTCGAATGCCTAGTTAGGCGCGTCATGCGGCTAAAACCACGCGCATAACGCACTTCCAGCGGTTCCAGTTAAGTCAGGTCTCGGCGATCCGCGTACGCGCATTGATGACAAGGAAGGTAGGCTCCCCGAGGAGTCCCGACAAACCGTGATTACCTCCTATTTACTATGCAACTTAAATAATGCTGTATATATCCGATTTCCAGAAGGCCTTATGAGTCGAGGCGCCATCCTGAAAATGTGCAGTAGTGACCGTAATCTTGATGCCAAGATGGTAAAGAGCAGCTTACGCAGAGGCTATATGAATGCCGCATCTTCCCCGATAGAGCTTAACTATCTTGAGAACAAATCGGCGGTGGTATGCCAGTTCATGCATTAAAATTTTCCATTGCGTCTGGTTAGAAATGGCATCATCAAATAGGAGCTGGGACGCCTCGAATGCGCGTACAGCTTGGAGGCTTCTCGTACTAATCGTACTAAAATAGCGCCTAACTACGTATTTTCACACAACTTTACAAAAAAATAGCAGGCTTCCTCAGAGAACGCAGCACAGCGGGAGTGTACGCTATATTTCGCTGCGAGGTCTTCATTCTTCTCTTTCACTCTTCCTTTTGCATTTTCATCTTTTTTTCTGCTTCATGTTCGCTTTCGTTTTCATCCTTCTCGTCTACCTTTTCACCTTTTGAAGTCGTCCTCCTCTGTCTTCATATTCTCCTTTTTCGTATCCTTCTTCTCCTTTTATCCTTTCCGTATTCCTTTCTTTTTCGTCGTTTTTCCATTCATTCTCGTCTTATTCTTTCTATTCTCCATCGTCGTCGCTTTTTTCCTTATCCACGAACATGAAAGCGCAGCCGGCGGTTGCAACACACAGTGACAAAAAAAATTCACAGCATATCCACGGGGTGAATGATGATGAGTGGGCGAAGCTCCGGAGTGAATCACCGGTAAACCGTTAATCTTTCGTGTAATTCGCCCAGTCGATCATCATGTAAAGACGTGAGAAACACTCTATTCGAACGCTGGGATCTCGCGTTTAAGGGGACGATAGCACAAACGCGTTAGAAACATGCAGTACACTCTAGTAAGGGGGGAGAGGCCACAGCGTCTTACACAGCCCCTTACACAGGCCGGAACGCGCACCGCGTTTGCCGACGCCATCACATGACTGCTGAAAGAGTATAAGGCGGAGAGGCCACAGCGTCTTACACCAGCTTACACACGCGCCGTAACGCGCTAGCACAAACCCATCATCATCGTTAGAAACGGACAGTCTTTCGCTCTCTCTATCTCTCTTTCTGTCTCTCTCACACAAGACAGCAGATGGAAGGGTGAGAGAGCTCGCGCGCCGGGAGGAACGCGCCGAGGGCGAGCGCGAGCCTCCCGGCGCGCGAGCTATCGAGCGCAATCCTAGAACGAGGTGGTTACGACTACAAGGGACGAACGACCCACGCCTAAAGGAGCTTCGCCCCTAAAATACCACTATTTACAGAACAACGTCGCGGATGAGAACACAAATCGACCCAGTTTGTTGCGAGAATATCCGAGGGCTATAGTGAAACCGACTATATTGAGCTGGTTTGAAGTCCGCGCGGGCATTTCGCTTTTTTCATACCATTTACAAGGTCACATCTTGGAGCTGACAGAACTTGAAGGCTCAGCCTAATGGGAGTCCAAGACGTCAATTTCCGTTGTCATGCAGCCGACTTCTTTGCGGACATCAACACACTCTAACGCCTTCAGTTTCACAGGCTACCACCAAAGCGTCACTTGGGGGAAGTTGGCGCCATCCTAAAGCCACGGCTGGTGGATGAAAGCTCACAGGTGCGGCCTGCTACGTGTAGCCGCCGCGCATTCCCGAGAGAAGGAGAGCGGCGTTTACAGTTTGGGCCGCAACTTTCGCGGAGGGCGCTAGTAGTAGGTGATACTCCGAAGTTGAGTTTGCGCGCTGTGGTGAGCGCGCCTTTTTTGCGTTGCGCGGAGTGCTAGTACTTCTGAATTCCATGTTCTCCCTCCTGTCAACACAAACGCAACCTGAATAGGATTTTAAAGCTGCAGTATCCCTAAGAACTGCTGCGTTTAATTGTGCAGGTCGAACGCTAAGAAAAATCCCTGCTTGGGATACCATGAATTTCCCTCCAATGCTGAACGCCGACAAGCCTGGCTTGCCAACATCGCCAGGCAATGATGTGGTGGAAAATGGCCGAGGTGGGTGCCCAGCCATCGTTCTTCCGTTTGCTCGCTGCACTTCACCGAAAATGGTTACATGAAAGGCAACAAACTGCGTGTGCTTCTGAGCACTCCAAGGACAAGGAAGCGACCTCGACGGAAAGTAGGAGATGACGCTCCTTTAGTTTCCGCGAACAACAGTGCACCAAGTTGTTTACATGAGGGTCTGCATGATGATCTCGAGTCCCGCATCGAGACCAAGAACAGGACGCTTCACCAGGCGAATATTCCGAGGCAACGTCGAATTGTGGGTTGCCTGCTGCGAGTACGCATCAAATCAGTTCAAGGATAGATGGAATGCCTCAAACAGGCTTTAATGTTAACCGGGTAATGAAGGACTAGAAGAGAACACATAACCACCTACACAAGAAAATATCTTGTCTCAAACACTTGTTACAGACACTGCAAAGCAAGTATGATACAGTGCGTGAACGGGTCGCAGCTTTGGAAAGCAGCAAGGAGTTAACCTCTTTTTTTAATTTGCTCGAATCAGCCGACGCAGGCAATGCAGCCGCCCAGTTTGACAAAACACTAAGTGTCAAATTTTGTTTCAGAAAAGCCAGAGTACAGTGAATCAATACTGAGGGAGTGCGTACTTTGGAAAGCTGCTCCAACATAGGTTACGAGCACGTGAGGACTAGATGCCCGTTTAAGTTGCCCTGTCGTGCTACACTTCTGAGGTATGTCTGGCATACAACAGGTGAAATAGGCGTCACATCACTAATAACACAACGTCTCCATGCAGAGTTCCAGGCGCTACAAGTAGAACAAGAAACCTTCTGCTCCCTCGTAATTTATGAGATGGCAATACAACAGAAAGTTTTGTATGATCGTCAGGTTGACAAGATTTTTGGCATTGTTGACATGGACCCCGAGCAGCGATCATATGCAACGCCTCAAGTGGCATAGCGGTTGTTGTGTTTCGTCCTGCAAGGGCTTATATTATACCAGTTGGATACTTCTTTACCAGAACAACTCCAATCCATGACAATAACTGTCATAAAGGCAGTCGAATATGTGCGTTCCCGTGTCACATGGATTGTTACCGACAATCACCAGTCTAATGTTGCTCTCTTCAAGCGCCCTTCCGAAGATGGCACGCTGGTGCACGTAGCGCCGCACCCATTCAGACAAGATAAGGATCTTTTTTTATCTTTTGATCCTAACCATGTGATCAAGAAACTCAGAAATAATTTTCTTGAAAGAAATATGGCAGACGCGAATAATATAATTCAAGCTGGCGTGTACTTGAAGAAACTACAGGGCATTAAATCGCAGCTCTTGTGATTCCAGTGAGGTTCCTAACGCAAGTGTCAAGGGCTACGAAAGTGTTCCCTCCATTCGTGATAGCAACGCTTGAGATCTTGCAAGAGAACCCGGAATGTAACCCCGATACGGCACAATGTTAGGGTTGTTCACCCACCATCACATTCATGAAAATCGTGTCAAAGTGGCATGAGCTTCATAATATTGGCGCAGCCAAGCCCCGCGGTCAAAGTGACAAACCATCCTACATTAGCAACGACGACCGCCTTTCCTGAGTAGAAGTTGATTTCATCACGTACATAAAAAACATACAGCTTTCAGGCGGCAAAACAAAAAACAAAATGACCAAAGAAATACGAGAATCAACGCTAATGACTACAAGGTCTACTGTAGCAGTTATCCAGTATCTCTTAGAGAACAAGTAAGTTGTTATTTTTTAAATTCACGTTCCACTTTCCTTTTACAATTAGCAATATACGTATGTGTACTGAATTGGGCATCAAAAGAATTTTTTACAGCTTTCGCTAAGTCTTCACTCTTGCCTTGAACAGTGACGCTGTGGAATCCCTCTTCAGTTGTTTTCGGCAGTTTAACGGAGACAACGGCAAAGTCGACGCCAGAACCGCCGTCTTCACAGCCGAAAATCTGTTGACGGTAAGCAACTGTGTTGCCTTTTGGAATCCGCGTAAGTCTTCCTTTTCTTTCTCAGCTTAGAATCCTCCAAGCTGCTAAAAGTGTAAACGCTCCCTATAGCTCTGAAACAGCTGCATTTTTACAACTGAAAGCCCAAAAAGCCGACACCAGTGCCGTACAGCTTGTGGCTGTGCATGGTGCTAGAAGCCCTTCCAATGAGCTGGAGTACCTAAATGTCTCGCTTGCTACGCCACATGACTTCGAGCTAGGACCTATAGCATACCTGGCCGGATACCGCGTGAGTGCATGTCGGCACTTACGACAGTTTTCTTTTTAACACGAAAATGTTTTATGCCGGGGTCTACCAAGAAATCAGTGACGTACTTTCTGTAACAGAAGGGTATCCTTAAAAAAATTAACTTGCATTCGCTCTAAAAAGTTCCAGCCAGGCGGACTCGATCCCACGTTCAACCGGGATTAGACAAAAGGAGCGGGATGCTTTACCGATGCACCACTGTAACTAGAAGGAATCAAAAGTGCACACCCATACATTATATACGCACTGTGTGACCATCTCTAAAGCATTTTCATATTTCAAAACATCAAATATAGTAACCCAGTGTGGTGGTTCAGGGTGGGCTCTATAAATCACTATAACATTTTTAATACAGGGAACACATTGGCTTTATATCTTCACTATAGCCTTTACAAGTTACATTTAATTGTCGTCTGGTTCAAGCAAAGGAGCTTAGTAGAGAGACCTATGTGTTTTTATAAGCAATATTACTCTTAAATTAACATCGCCTCACTTATAATGCACTTTTGGTCCGCTTAGCTTCGCTGCGGTGGTACCGCCATCTGAGAACGATAGATAGAGGGAAGCAGATCGCTGTGCCGATTCGCGCCGGCACTCAAGGCTTCGGTAGTGTACGCGCCTCGAGCGCCGAGGAAGTTAGGGACGTGGCGGCGTCGTGATGGCGCGTTCCAGGGGCAAAATACGAACGCGGCCTTTACAAATTGTATCTTGCGTGGTCAGATGTGCTGAGCTGCGACGCGCACTGCTCCCGCATCGCAGAGAAGGCCGCAGACAAGCAAATGATTGGCCTTTCGTAGCAGTGGGCTCTGTTTTCACAAAACGATTCGCTGACAACGCGTTCAATTTCTCTTTCAGGGCGTCACCATTTGAGGACGATCCTCGTGTATGGGAGGCTTGCGCAGGGATCTGGCGCGTGCAATTCTTCATTTCCAAAGCAATGTGAGTCGCTCGAAAACTTTCTCTCGTGTACAACTGTCGAGAATCCCTGTGCTGTGTAGATCTAAATTTAACGTGTCCACGTGTTCGCACTACGCAAGCCATCTCCCGCCCCTCGATTCGCCAGATGTCCACTAATACATTCCACAACTTCGCGAAGGCAGGTCTCACTTTCGTGTTATACAGATTCCAACGACAGAGGGATCAACCACATTTTAGGGGCGAAGCTCCTCTTAGTCTAACCTTGTCACGCGTCAGGCGTCAGTCGTCAGGCGTCAGGCGTAAGCCGCGTGCCGGGAGGCACGCGCTCGCCTTCGGCGCTCGCCCTCTGCGCGTGGCTCCCGGCGCGTGCTTCTGCTGTCTTGTGAGAGAGAGAGACAGAGAGAGAGCGAAAGGCGCGCGTTGGCTATGGAAACACTCTGTCTTAGAGGAACGCTCTACCAGCTCGCAAAGAAGAACGCGCCCTCACCCGCGAGAGGCAACGTTGGCGCAGGCAGCGTCTCCAAGCGAGTTTCTTGATTGAGAAATACGGTCTGCTCGCGTTGGAGAAGCGTTCACCGGCAACCCATATATATATATATATATATATATATATAGGCACTGGATGTTGACTTGCGATGAAGTGCCGGTGGGAGCTTTCACTTGTGCATAGTTGAACCGTGAGGATTCGTAGCGTGTGCGTTAACTAAATTAATCCGGAACTCGGCCCGATCAACGATGAACATCCGGAGCTTCGCCCACTCATCATCATTCACTCCGTGGATATGCTGTAATTTTCTTTTTCCTTTGTCATTTTGTGTTCACTGGCTTCCTTCGAAAGCGGTACTAGTGCAACTCCACAGCGATGGTGCGCGACAAACATCGTCCGCTTCACTTTAGCCTTTCCCGAATGCTATCCGAACTATGCGAACACACAAGTGTCACTGCTTGCTTCTGGGAAACGCGAGGCGACTGAAGAATGCCCTGTCGTCGTGCACTCCTAGAACCAAATAATAAAATGTATCAAGAAGCCAAATCGTTAACGCGTAGGCTCTTTTTCTTTTTCTCCTTTCGCCCTTTTAATGATCTAGGCTATTTTAATGATCTAGGCTGCGTGTAGCAGCCTAGATAATTACAATAGCACACATTATATGTAGCCGCCACGCTGTTCAGTACAGCATAATAATAATTACGAAGCTTCTCCGCGTATAAGTGCATTTTCACACTATTTGCCGTAAGATTCGGAGTCAAAAACGCTACTCGTTCTAAGAAACGACATCGACGGACACAAAAAATTTATCATAATTACCGCTTGCGCTTTTTAGCCAATTTAAATGATGAATTTGGCTGAGCGATGTAAGCAATTAAAAGATACTGCACACTCCTGTGACATAGCAATTTTGATTCAAATTCTACATTCGCTTGACTTCATTATCTGCAGCTGACCTGTCATGCTTGCAAGGTTCTCCTGCAAGGCCCAAATCCTTGCGGTGGCATTTACTAGTTCACAGAAAAAATTGATAAACGAAAACTTCGGTATGCCAAGAAGGAGATCGTGCAAATTTTCAAGCTGACATGCAATCTTGTCAGTGAGGTGATGAAGCACGTAGAAGTTCAGAGAAGTGGAAACCTCTGCAATCTTCTTCATTTAGCCCTCCTCCCATATTTTGTAACCTGTCCAGCATTACGGTGGGGTTCGAGCACCCTTGAGCAGACGAGCCACCTCGGTGGTATTTTTTTTTTTTGAAGAAGCTGTTGCAACCGTTGCTGGCTAACTGGACTGGAAATATAAATTCAACTGTGCAATGCCTGGTGAGGCTGTCACACAAGCCCCTCTCCCGAAAATTTCTTCGACTTTGAGCGCCATGAGCGCAAACACCTCTGATAAAATTTTTTTACTGCACCAGTAAACACGTACTGGTAGGGAGTTTCGCTCAATAAACGTACGTTTCAGTGTTGAAGCACACCCAGCATTTTCATTTCTAATGCATGCGCACACAAGACCACAAAATTTTTCTCATCACCTTTCGAACGGAATTCGCGCGAGACATTTTTTTTTATGTAACAACTGAAAAATGAACTAGAATTCTGCAAGTCCTCATGTATTCACTGCCTTTCTAGATTAGAAGCGCGAAATCAAGTCACGGTAGCCATTCAATCACGTTTTTAACGAGAAGCAAAAAAAAAGGAATCCCCGAAAGCATGTGCCAGGTGCCAGTACACTTGCAAAAGAACATAACAAAGGTGCAATAATCCTGTGGTCCTAGAAAAGGGAAAGAGCTTCTCATTGACGCTTTCATTTGATTTCATTTTATTGTACCTTCAAGACGGATGTATTACAGAGGGGAGTGGGTAACAAAAATACAAAAAAATTAACACCATCTTCCCAAAGGGAACCCTGATGGGATGCGAAGCACCAGCGTTGCGCACGGGTGGCGTCACGGGTTGAACGGCGCTAAGCGGGTGCTTCGCATCCCATCAGGGTTCCCATTGGGAAGATGGTGTTAATTTTTTTTTGCGCGTGAACCGACGAGTCGGCGGTGTAGCGAGCGGCGGTCGCGGTAGCGGAGCGAGCGGCGGTAGCGGCAGGTGTTGCGGGCGAACGGACGAGGCGGCAGCTGCGGGCGCTGCGGCGAGCGCCAGTAGATATTAGTCACAGATATGGTCTTTTATGTCACTTTCTTTGAACTTACCTGAGCGTTGGTGAATAGCGCAAACACAACAGTTCCGTAAAGCATAACATTCATACTCCTTATTTTGTCTTAATCAATGTTACGGCAGGTTTATTATTCCAAAATAGCAAAAGCACAATTAGCTGTAACCAGCAGCACCTTGTATCCTGGTTTGCCTGCAATAAAATGGACACACGATATGACATTTGAAGCAGAAGCATTCACGGCATAATGATCCTTTGCAAGGCTTTCATGATGGTCGGGGTACCATTGCAAGAGCAACCTCTTCTGTCATTCTCCGCTATAAGTCATCAACTGGCCATGGCACTCTGCTGCTGATACGAACTCCACGGGATCGAATTCTTGTCGCCGCGGCTGCATTTCGACAGCGGCGAAATGTTCTAATATCGAAATGTTCGGCATCGTTCCGATATCTTGTAGCATTTCATCCCCACGTTGTTGAATGGCATGCTGTTGTGGTTTTGTTGTTTTGTGGGGTTTAACGTCCCAAAACCAGCTCTCATAATGAGAGACGCCGTATTGGAGGCATCCGAAAATTTCGACCACCTGGGGTACTTTAAAGTGCACTGACACCGCACAATACATGGGCCTCAACATTTCGCTGCCATAGAAATGCAGCAGCCGCGACCGGGATTCGACCCCGCGACCTTCGGATCAGCAACCGAGTGCCATGACTTCTAGATTACCGTGGCGGGGTGTGTGTACGTGTTGAGGATCCCTGTACAGTGTCGAGGTGCCGATGATGTGTACATGCAGTGGGTACACCTCTCCAGCGTACACAACTCGCCTCACGCCCCTCGATTCGCCACATCGACGCTTATGTGCGAAGACAGGTTTCACTTTCCTGTTATATCGATGCCAATGCCAGAGGGATCAACCACATTTTTTGCACCAGCTTCACGAGCTCCGTATATCTGATAACGGGGAGGCTATGACATGATCGCATACGGTGCTCGAAGCGTCGACCCATTTTGGTTCCAGTTTGCGCACACCATCCATTCGGTTACTTAAAATTGTTGCCAAGTTTCTCAGCAAATTAAGAAACCCTGGCTACTTCAGGGCCATCACTACTATTGGAAAAAAGCCATATAAGAATGTGGTGGTAGCACCACAGGAGTTCAGCTTTAAATAGCCCTGATCTTGTTAATGCACCCAAATCTGCCTTGGGCCATATTAATCCACCTCAGTCAGCCGTTATACGTCTCAACACCACCGCTTTACAGCTTTAACCTGCCATTTTCTCCCTTCATACGCCTTACCCTACCTTTATCCGGCCTAACTCGCCCTCAATTTATCTATAGTTCAAGTTCAAGATTATTATTCTTCTAGTTTTCGGGCAAAGTTTACAGACTTCTAGTTATGTGTTCTTCGAATCATGCCTAATGATTCCTACTCATCTTGAACAACACTGGTCCACTTTAGTCAATGTTAATCCTCCGTGATCCTTTCTTATCCGCCCTTATCTACTTTAGTCAGCCATAATCCACATTAACCGTGTCATAGTCCACTTTAGGTTAAGTTAGGTTAGGTTGGCGCAGCTGCGCAAAAAGAGTGCAGGCTATGCTGCGCCAGCCACACGGTGGTAAAATATTATTTATGTTCATTGGTGCAGCACCTCATTGCAGCCACCAAGCACCGGGACGAATGGTTGGTTATATAAATATAACTTGCTTTTTGTTACTTGGACTCCGTGATATGCTGTGTTTGCAGTGATGTTATTTGTGGAAGGAATAGCAAGCGGCTTCCAATTGTCTTTGAAACAAAATTGGGAACTTCGTAGTACCAGCAGCTCGATCATGTTTGGCTGAGATATTGGCACGAGGCTCATGCGCCCAGCGGCAGGGACCGTTTCATGGGTATCTTTGACAAGCTTTGCAGGGGTTCTTCAAGGATCTGTACTTAAAGCGATCTAGAGGCTAGAGGACGATTTGGAACTCGTACTTCTCATGAATCTGCAGCACATCGCGGAAACGTAATGAGGCGAAGACAGACGGCGGATCGGAAGAAGCCATTTAAGGTTGCAGGACGTGAGTATTCGATGCTGGAAGAATCGTTGACTACCCTGCGATGGAGGAGGAATTGCTCTATTGGTCATTTTGTGAGCCACTCCAACAAAAGTGGACAGCGTTCTCGGAAACTGTAGTAATAAACTTTGCTCAGAAATATGGGCCCGACACGAAGAGGCCACTGCCTCAAGTTTATAAAATTACAAAGCGCATGGAACACAGAGTAGTTAAGTCTTTCGGAAAACTACATATTGTGGCTTAACAATTGAAAGACTATTCATTATTTTGGGTCTCGCAAAGCGTGGATTAAGCATATAGAAAATCCGTGGCAGGTTAAGCCCAACACAAAAAAAGGACGACAAACTTAAGCAATAACTGACGACACTCCTGTGCTTCAATGGCAACAGTAAATTAACAGATATTTGATACAGTAATCTTTACAAGATACCCTCGGTAACACGTCTATAGCATTTACAATGTATACAGAAGGCAGGCGTAAGAGCAGGGAGCCCACCCGGGCTAAAATTGCCGGGCTTCATCTTCGTCTGTCCTCATTACTTTTTCATCTGTCGCAATGCTTCGCAGGAATGTACACAAGTGCACAAGTGCACATAACTGACACGAATAATCTACAGCCACTTCACAAAATACGTGAGGGAGACACGTTAAATAGTCATTCGGAACACTGTGATAACGCTACGTTTCAGGTTTGCACAGCATTTTAAGCGTTTACTCTTATGCTGTTCTTTTTTTCAGCTAAAACATCCACCACTTCCAGAAATCACTTACACCACTCCGTACGGGGAACCGCCGTCTGTAGATCCCGTTTGGTTGACTGCAAATGCCTTATGCTGAACATTCTGCGCTATCAAATATATCTCACATGCAGCAGGTGGCACTGTAGAAGCACTGACGTTAATTGCTGCCAGACCACGTGATTATTTCCTACGTGAAATTTTCTATCGCAGACAACAGGTGCATTAGAGTACCCTCAAGGGCTGCTGAACCGGTATATTTAGCAGATGTGCATGTCCTTTCAAGAGCAGGAGTCAAGGTTACTAGCAAGTGGCAGAGAAAAGTCACCATTCTCTGCCGCAATGACAGAAAAGTGACAGAAACTTTCAGACAAATACGCACGGCGATCGGGGGGGGGAGGGGGGGGAGGAAGAGAGGGTTGCAGAAGCACCGAAGCATCTTACGTGGCGCAGAAACTTTTTCGTTTGCAATAGTGCTCCGTGTTTCGGAAGAGCACTCATTCTTCGTTGTAATACGGACACACTGTACTGGGCAATAGCGCTGGAGTAGGTCGAGCACAAGGGGCACATCGCGGTCGACTCACTGCTACAGGGCAGTGCTGCATTCCCTTCGCGACTGACGCAGTCGATCGCGAAGAGAATGCAGCAGTACCGTGTAGCTAGAAAAACTTGGGGAGTGATCGCGCTCATGTGTGCTAGAGTTTGCTGGTGTTTTTGTGTTTAGCTCAATGTTTATGTTTCGCTCCTCGCCGTAGTAAATCAATTTTCACATTCCCAAGTGCAATGGGAGAAATAAATGAAAGATCAATAAACAAATGACATGACATAACGAAAGAAAGGAAAGAAGGAGAGCAAGGAAGCAAGCCAGCACGCAAAAATTCTTGCCTAAATACTTGCCTCAGTTTTAGACGCAAGACTTGCAAGAAAAAAAAAGGGACCTTAAATTAAGAGGATGGGAAGTGATTCTACAGCCATAATAATAGGTCGATTTTTACTTGCACTTGTTCGACCAGCTGCTCATAAGGATCGTTCCTTCGCACACTGGCTGCCGGGGAGCTTATGGCGAGCTGTCAGCGTCTCGACTACGACGACGATGTTGCGCCTTAGCTGCTCCGCACGTTCGAGTTTTGCGCGAGAGTAGGACGGCGGCAAGATGGAAACACGGCAGCAAGAGCCGCAGCGTCTGTGTTAGTGCATGAATAAATATGTGGGCAGGCAGACGCCTCACCTCTTCGCACAACCACTTGGTTATCCGTAAGCAGCGCAATATTCATTCTGCAAGTGCACTGCGGCATTTCCTTCATTTGAAGTGCGCGGGGTTTAAGAGTACCATAAGCGGTGTGCTAACGCGTTCACTTCACAGGGTTGTAGTGTGCACTTCTAAAGCTGCAGCCGGCCGTCGCATTCGTAAAAAATATTGGCCTTATGCATTTCACTCGGGATTCATGCTCCGCGTTACGCGTAGAAATTATTCTCCGTTCATTAATGTTCATCAAGCAATACATGGCTATTGAAGCTTGTTGCTATGGTTGCTTCGTTTACATGCTTCCCGCTTATCTCTAACATTTTAGGAGAATTTTTTTCGTGATGGGCGAGTACGTATTAAGCATATCTTTATACCTCTTCCCACCACTTCAACATGTGCCATCCACCATATGCCATTTACCCACAGGCTGGACTGTACCTTACTTGTAGGTGAGATAGGATTCCCTCTATGTCCAGTGCCCAGGGAAACGGAAACTTGTCTGAAATATCCAAAGAGAGCGTCAAAACTGTGATCTGGCCGTGTTAAAATACTGTGCCACTGTCTTCATTCGACTATCTCTGTTGTCCGAACGATGACCATTTAACCTTGCTTTAATTTGTCCACTTTTGCTCATATATTGATTGGAACAGAGTAAGCATTGGAACATGTAACCTACGTTAGAACAAGTGCAAGTGAAAGTCGCCCTATTATGACTGGTGCAATCGGTTCCCATCCTCGTAATTTAAGCTCATTTGAATGTTCTTGCAAGTCTTGCATCTAGAACGGAAGCATGTAGTTAGGCTAAACACTCATTCCGGTCTCCGCAATTACTAACCTGGAGACTGATTCAATTCTGACAAAGACTCGCATGTGTGCGTAGGGCTTCTAGCGAAAGGACTGCGGGCCGTGTGTTTGAGATCCCTACATTGACACGCCGTTTCTATTCCGGGCAAATATTACTCTCGATATTTTAGAAAGCGTTTTGTAGGGCGCTCCTTGTTGATTAATATAGGACAGTCTTTGCGGAGAAATGGTTGATGTTTGAAAATGTACTGCAGTATTTCGTTGTGAACTCTTGGGGCTGGTTGGCCTTTGCTTGAAGGCTTGTCCCTGCTTGTGTTGGCTTCCTACCCACTTAGCAAGGGTTTCGAATGCCTAGTTAGGCGCGTCATGCGGCTAAAACCATGCGCATCACGCACTTCCAGCGGTTCCAGTTAAGTCAGGTCTCGGCGATCCGCGTACGCGCATTGATGACAAGGGAGGTAGGCTCCCCGAGGAGTCCCGACAAACCGCGATTACCTCCTATTTACTATGCAACTTAAATAATGCTCTATATATCCGATTTCCAGAAGGCCTTAGGAGTCGAGGCGCGATCCGGAAAATGTGCAGTAGCGACAGTAATGTTGATGCCAAGATGGTAAAGAGCAGCTTACGCAGAGGCTATATGAATGCCGCATCTTCCCCGATAGAGCTTAACTATCTTGAGAACATATCGGCGGTGGTATGCCGGTTCATGCATTGAAATTTTCCAGTGCGTCTGGTTAGAAATGGCATCACCAACGAGGAGCTGGGACACCTCGAAGGCGCGTACAGCTTGGAGGCTTCTCGTACTAATCGTACTAAAATAGCGCCTAACTACGTATTTTCACATAACTTTATAAAAAAATAGCAGGCTTCCTCAGGGAACGCAGCGCAGCGGGAGTGTACGCTATATTTCGCTGCGAGCTCTTCATTCTTCTCTTTCAGTCTTCCTTTTGCATTTTCATCTTTTTTTTTCTGCTTCATGTTCGCTTTCATTTTCATCCTTCTCGTCTACCTTTTCACCTTTTGAAGTCGTCCTCCTCTGTCTTCATATTCTCCTTTTTCGTATCCTTCTTCTCCTTTTATCCTTTCCGTATTCTTTTCTTTTTCGTCGTTTTTCCATTCATTATCGTCTTATTCTTTCTATTGTCCATCGTCGTCGTTTTTTTTCCTCATCCACGATCGTGAAAGCGCCGCCGGTGGTTGGCAACACACAGTGACAAGAAATACCACTATTTACAGACCAAGGTCGCGGCTGAGATGACAAAATGACCCAGTTTGTTGCGAGAATATCTGAGGGCTATAGTGGAACCGACTATATTGAGCTGCTTTGAAGTCCGCGCGGGCATTTCGCTTTTTTTCATACCATTTTACAATGTCACATCTTGGAGCTGACAGAACTTGAAGGCTCAGTCTAATGGGAGTCCAAGACGTCAATTTCCGGTGTCATGCAGCCAACTTGTTTGCGGACATCAATTCAATTCAATTCAATTCAATTTTATTTTCCAGTATATACATGCTGGATGGTTGTGTTGGGTTAAATGCTACATAAGTAGCTTGACGGGACCCAACGGCCAAACTATACAAGGCAGTAACAACAAGCAGCCAGGTGCAGTGGCGAGCAAATCAACAAAAAATAAATGCTACATATAATACAAAACAATGCCACATATAATACTGCATTACAATACTACATACAATACTACTACAATGCGACATACGACACAAGAAAAGTGCTCCATACAATGAAATACCGCTAAGCATGAGTAATAAATAGAAATAATAATAATACAGAATAATAACACCGTACTACTGTAGCAATACTAGCTAGTTGAAACAAAATCAAACACTGGTCATATAGCGTAGCAAGAAATTCATGTAAGCAGAAATACTTTATTAAAGGAAACGACATGAGTTACACGCAATGCAATTACACAAAATGTCACAGTATGTGACTTTGCAAGTGAACGAAATATAAGCGCAAGTCTTTTTTACTGAGCATGTGAATATTTTCATATTTATTTAAAGTAGATGGTAGGTTATATGCCAATGATTGATGTTTGTAGTTCGTCCTGAAATATGAAACTGACCATGTCTCCTATTTTTAAACAGGAAGCATTGTTGTCATTTTTTAGAGACATTCTCAGTTTTTATGTTATATACCCCGGACATCCGTAGTACGCCCTCCTGCCAGAGGACGTTGCTGCGGTAGTAATTTTAACCGAAAGCACTTGCCTCCCGGCCTTTGGGCGCAAAGGCTTTGTGCAGGCATTTGCGGTAATTTTATGCTCACATTTTCACCATAGACAATTGTGTATCACCGCCATAATTTTATAGCATCTACCTTTTTATGCTTCTTTACAGCGATTCAATTTTAGGCCACTTTACAGCCCCGTAACGCCATACCATCGAATGCTTTTAGCTCGCTTGTTATACATGATCGTTGAAATGGCGCTCTTTGGCCAAGACTGGCCCTTGCGCCATTAAAACCCACTCATCATCACCGGGTTCCTTGTGTTGGCATTAATGCTACGACGTTCTAGAGATGCCAACTGTTTTATGTAGTTCTTCAGGGAATCAGAAGCATATCGCGCAGTATGTAATAAACGAAAAGTATAAAGGTTCACTTTCACAGGCTACCACCAAAGCGTCACTCAGGGGAAGTTGGCGCCATCCAAAAGCCACGGCTGCTGGATGAAAGCTCACAGGTGCGGCCTGC